>CANUEY010032435.1:0-12090 GCA_948099555.1 Croton setiger
GATTCAAATAAATCATGGTTCGATTCAAATAAACCAAAGGGTAATTTGGTCATTTTGAAAAAAAAACGTTGACTTTTTCGTTGACTAACGGCAGAATTGGACGGAAGGACCTGAGAGTATAATATTTCAAAAGTTAGGGACCCGATAATATAATTTCCAAAATAGAGGGACCTACGAGTTAGTTTCACTATAACTCAAGGACCCAAAAATAATTACCCCTTATTTTTAAATTTTTTATGAAAGAAATAAAGTTAAGTAAATGAGCCATGAGAAACAAAAATCCAAAACATCGGAAACTAAATACGGTTACCTTAGCTGACATTCCGTCACTCGAGATGGCAGCCTCCTTCACTCCGGCGACCTCTTCCCTAATTAGTCGGAGACTGTATCAACCGTCAGAGAGCTTCCCAGCCAAGTCACGCAACAGGCAAGCATTTCTGTGTTCTGATATCAACTATCAGCACATTTCTGTTTACAATATATCCTTTCTAATTCGATCAATTTTGCTCAACATTTATGAGTAGGAAGCTGAGTTTCAACAGACTCCGTCAATCTCCTACAATCTCCTGCGATTTCTCTCGCTTCGAAGTCAGTTTCTAATTGATGATGATGATTATCTTGCTACATTATTCTTCGTTTAGAAATTCGTTAATGATTGTAAGCTTAATTACGTTAATATTGAGACTACTTTTTTTTTTGGCGATCTAAGGTTAGGAATGTTAGCTATAGGCCTCCTGGAATCGAGCTCAACCTTTTAAATGATGTTAGTTTTTCTCTACCCGAGAAGAGGTACTTGTTGTTTTCCCAATGTAATTGTGTCTCATTATAAAATGAATATATTTCGTAATTTGTTTTTCGTTCATTATGTTTCAGTTTTGGCTTGATTTTTGGACAGAGTGGAAGTGGAAAAACTACCCTCTTGCAGGTAAATGTCTTTCTGCATCGTATTTGGTTTTGTTGGAGGTATTTAGTGTTATTACTATTAGTTTTAGAAATCTTTAACTTGGTATGTTCTTTCTGGCAGCTTCTTGCGGGTCTCAGTAAACCAACTTCAGGTTCCATTTGCATCCAGAGATATCAGAGAGATGGTAATCCATATCAATTTAGTGAACCACTATCTTCAGAAAGAGTTGGTATTGTCTTTCAATTTCCGGAGAGGTATCCTTACCATAAAATTTTGAGGAACACAATTAGACATGCACACTTGAGTTATTTGATATGAATGGATGTCATTTAGTCATTTCAGTGTACTTGTTAGTTCATTTCAGAATCTTGGTCTGGGAATAAAATGTTCTGTTCATTGTAGATAATTAAATGCTACTTGTATGTTGATAAGTCTAATGTCCTAGCCTATTCTATATAACTGTGCTTGATTTTCTCAGGGTCATGCATAATCGAGTTCTAAGAATAATTTCTCTCTGTTTAGGTATTTTGTGGCAGATACTATACTCGATGAAGTTATATTTGGGTGGCCAAGGAAAAAGGGAAGTCTTCAATTGAAGGAATATCTTGCTTTGAATCTTCAGAAAGCTTTTACTTGGGTATGAACACTGTTTTTAAGCAATTTGTGACCATTCATCCTCTAGCCTGCCTCTCCTTAATTAAGGCATATCTGTGCATATGCACTCTTAAGGTCTTGCTTGTCATTCTGCCCTCCATTTCCAATTTTAATAAATCATATGTCTACTTTAATCAACTCAGGTTGGGTTAAATGGGGTCCCCTTGGAAAAAGATCCTCATTCTCTTAGTGGTGGCTACAAACGCAGACTTGCTTTGGCAATCCAATTAGTAAGAACATATATCTTAGGCCATTGATGGATTTACTTCATCTCAGGCTTCAATCTAAAGTCATAAAGTTCTATGTTTTTCTTTTAATCAATATTCATTTATTTTGATATTCAGGTACAAGTTCCTGATTTATTGATATTGGATGAACCTCTTGCTGGTCTTGGTATGAGTTCCATCTACTTGTTTTTGGTTTCTAAGTCCTCTTTTATATTCATGGTTTATGAAGATAGGAGTTCAATAAATTTTAATCAAACAAGGCCTGGAGTTTTCTGCTGCTTGTATGATTTAACATGAATTTTTTCCCTGTCATTTCTGTATTGATACAACAGTTAAATTAATGTGAAAAGATTAACCAAGTCCCTGGTCACTTTGATAGCCCTTTATTCCTGTGTTTGAACCCTCGATGATCCCTTTTAGAAAACCAGAGGCTGGTTGAGTTACTATCATTCTGCAATTCCGAATACTTGCTTCCAGTTTAAATAAGACTGTAGCTTGAAAATTCTAAATTAATGCTTAGCCTGAAGCTCAGAGACATCTTAAAACTGTTATGTTTCGTAGTTCATACATAGCTTAGTCTTTTCTCTTGGAATGTCTTTCCCAAACTGCTGAAGTAGTTATGTTAAGTATTGGCAATTATGCTTTCAAGACCAGATTGGAAATCACGAGCGGATGTTGTAAAGCTTTTAAAGCAGCTGAAGAAAGAATTAACCATACTCGTTGTCAGTCATGACCTCAAGTAAGTACCGAAATCAAAGTGTTTCTTTGTAGTTCCAAAACAGGCATTTTCCTTTCTTTATGTGGTCCCAAAAGATGCAAGTTTTTTCTCTTTTGCTTTCCATTACTTCAATATTCAGCAAGCTAACTACAAGCTCTATAGTTGATGAGGAGAAATGCTTGCTTCAATTTTCAAACCTTTAAAATGTCTCAAAAATGTATTTGACCTTTGTAGAATTGGGGTCATAACATTTAGTGCTGAATTGCGTACATGTTTTGAGTATTTCATGAAATAAATACATTTACTTAGGCACCATTAGAACTGGATAGACCCTTTTCTAAAAAGAGGTAAAGAAAGAGAAAATGATCAGTGCTGACCTCTAGTATATTACACGCATATATGATATCTTCATGATGTTGTCTAATGAGATGGTTGGACAATTCTCAATTTACGGAATCTGCATTTTATTGTTCTATCCTTGAATCTGTGCCCCTGAACCAAAGATTGATTTTGTTCATGTTGAAATTTTTACAAGGCACCACTAGTTTATTTATAGATCCCTTTTTCTCTGATGATATGCATATGGTAATTCTACTCTTTATCTCCTGGTGTCTCCAGAGAGTTGACAGCCCTAGTTGATCACTCTTGGAGGATGGAAATGGGTGGATTTCTCAAGGAAGATTTGTTGCCAGTATAGCCTGCTGTTCCTACTTTATCCCCATATGAGAGGTTTGATTCTGATGAACTCAGTTCCTATGTGTTTTCTCCAAAAACTGCTATAAGTTGGAATAAAAGGTCTATGGAAGAGAATTTAAACAGAGATCTTACAATAACATAATCCTGTTTTCTCAAAATGGTTAATGATGGAATGCTACTGGCCTATCAAATTAAAAGTCAATCTCCTGTCAGAAGTCCATTTCAACCCATTGAATCACCGGTATATTTTGATTTTGATATGGAATTCAACAATAATTTATTTAGTTGGATAAAACAAGATGAGTTCTTGCATGGATATAAGTTAGTTGATAGCATTTTAAAAAAAAAAAAAATTCAAGGCAGTAATGGTCATTTTAGGGAACTCATAGAGGAGGAAGTGACCCTGCCTTCAAAAATGCTTTATCAGTTCAATTAATTTATAATGTATGATATATGATATATGATAGAGAAATGTAGGACTTTCAGCTCTATATTGCAACCAAAACTCATAATCCTTGTCTGAAAAAATTAGTGCTGTAAACAGGAGTAGCCATCTTAGACCCGCTTCAGAGGAACTGGAAAATACTATATAGAATTGGAGACTCTATTATAAGTATCTGTAATTTTTCTGCATTTGCTTTGCCTTCTTGATACTTTTTCCTTTGTGTTCCTTCACAAACATATGTTAAAAATATTTTGGGATCTTTTAGAATGTAAGTTTTACTTTTAGCAGCCTGGGTGTCAACTGTGATTATTACCAAACTTTTAAGTCTTTGGCCCAACAAGTGATTGTTTACTTTTTGGATGAGATATGTTTTGAGGTTAAATGTTTACTCTAGAACTTCTCACTTATCTTTAGTCCTCAGTTGGCATTTGCATAATAAACCTGGCTATGCCCCAACTTTCCGTATTTGCTTCTTGATTAATTAATTGTTCATGGAGACAGAATAATTCTTCAAACTTCAAACACCACTTGCAAATAGACTATTAATGTTTACAAATTAGAAAATATTACATGACTCTAAGTGCCACACATATTATCACACAGATATGATGGATACCTCGTATTCTTTCCATCTTGAGTACATCATTACAACATCACTCCCACATACGTAAGAACATGGATGACATCATCAAACATCACGAACGTTCATTTCCAATCATTTGCTACAGCTCCAACACCAAATCTACAGTCCAGTACTAAAAGAGTCAGATGCATGCATGCAGAAATATAATTATCTCAAAGCAACTACTTGAGAATGATAAATTGGTCTACTTTGCATTGAAAACAAACAAGCAAACAATGTTGCTTTATCAGCAGTATATAATCTAGTTGTATAAATGAAATATATTATGGAAATATTATGATTTCCCTTAATATTTGACCTAGATGCCTAGTTACTTATACTGGAATTTAAGGCCTGCATAATGATAGCGATGACACATATAGCATGCTTATAAAAATCTTTCCGGCTTTTCATTCAATTTTTTTTTTTTAAATGTGTCGTTCTACTATATCTCCATTTTTTTTATACATTTGGATGCTCATTAAATTTTTATAATCCTTTCCTAGGAAAGCGATTGTGGAATGAAACAATTACAGATAGCATTATGTGACAAAATGATGTGTATGATGGTAACAGAAAACAAACGTAACTTGGATATAGTTGTTTATCCTATGATTTTGTTGGCAATGTGACAAAATAAATGTCAATATGTTTTTTTTTTTTATATTTGTTGGTGAACATGTAGCCTACCCAACTAGTTGGCGCTGATGTTTTGTTGTGTGAGCACTGAGCATTATGATGTATTGATGGCAGTGGCAACTTTGCTTGCTGTCATCAGTTGGCATTGTTCAATGTCATGTACTTTTCAAAAATATTGTTGTACACTTGTACTTAGATGTTAGAATGAACACACTTGGGTAAATATTTTCTGCAAGCTTTAATTATGTTGTCTACTTGATATTATTCTATCCTTCTACTGCATATTAATTTAGTCATTGAATTTAGCATCTATGACAACAATATTTATATATATCTTCTGATATACACAAAAAGGTCCCTAGAGATTACGTTAACATTAACTTGCTATTTGTCATTTCCCAAATGTGTGTAGACATATAAAATTGTATATTTTTATGCATCTTTCCTTATTTTCTTTTAGATAAAAATCATTCAGTATCCTTATGGTAACAAATGAATTGATATTCATCCACAAGTAAATTAAAAACTAAATTCTTGCATTATTCTGAAGGTCAAGATGTGTCAGTACTTACAGTCTGCGTCTGTTTTGATCCAGTGCTCCCTGTTTCCAGTTGAGTTATGTCCACCTAGACCATGTTTCAGGTTGTACTTGGTCCATTGTATCCCTTCCACTGACTTAAATCCTGGAAGAAATTTTCTGTTGTCTTCATCCTGATGCACCAGTTCTGCACTATGACACAGATTCGTCTTAATCTTCTCTTCATGGGATGTAGCAATGTCTTTTCCAGCTGTAGGATTTTCAGGATGGACTTTTTTGTGTAACATTCTTTGTAGCTGCATGTCAAAGATGGAAAAAGAAAATCAGAAGTCTGATGGAAAATGGGATTTAATTTGTTCTGAGCTACAAACATCCTACTAGTAGAAAGTTTCAGATAAGTGTTCTTGGACATGATATTGTTAAACTAAAGGTGATTGCTGTCCATTGGAGACATACTGAAATATATAATCATGAAGGCAGGTATCAAATAGTCTAAATTGGTGTTTTGAAAGAACCTGATACTAATTTGTAGTTTTAAAATTGAGACAAGATAATGTTTCCCCCAGCCTATTTTATTCAGCCATTGCTAGCTTTTTCTTGTGGAGATCCCTTTGATTAAGGGCCAATAGACTTAAAAATCTTCTGCATCCCATTCTTAACTTGACCTCAGGTTTTTAGAGTGTTTGCAATACTAATTATGGTTTAGATATAGACACAGGATTTCTATCCTTAATAATTTTCTTAGGAAGCTAGAGCAGGAAGATGCACCTTATTAAGCTTTTTCTTTTTCGGAACTGAATTGGCTGCACCATCATTGGAAGAAGAGAGAGAATTTTTTGAAGCGTGAAACTTTTTTAGTATCTTCTTGATGAGGTGTTTAGCAGATTTATGTGTGTGCCTGGTGTGTGTCTCTACTTTTCCTTCAGTTTCTGCAGAAAATTCATCTGTAATCATTGTCCTGCGAAACATCTCCCCAATAGATGCTTTTTCTTTCTTCAATTCAACTCTTTTTTCTGGCAGCTCTATTGTTGAACCAAATAGATATCCTTGAAGTGGGCATATTGCATTCTTGACGTTGTTGTCAACAACTGTTCCCTCCATTTGCATGCCACTGAGTGTGATGGTGCTAACATAACTGCTCCTTGCTAATGATTCATTGCAACCTTCTTCTTCAGTTTCAGCATCAATAAACTTTTCTAGTTCATGGTTTATGATCTTCAAGTCATTGTCTGTCACCTCTGTTTTTTTATCTGCTATGTTCTCCAAAGACATGGGAAACGTCGGTGTTACTGGATCACTGTTGACTGGTTTCGAACCAAGAGTCCCAATTGCAAGAAATCCATGAAAAAGCTCAGACATGGTCATTGATGTTTCATCTTCATAATCCTCATCTAATCTCGTGGCTTCAACTTCATATATAGTGGTTTCACATTTCTCATATCTGGATGGCCTCAAGTGGGAGACTTTGTCATCAATGGGTGACTTTGCGGAAAGGCAAGCACAATAATTCCCTGAAGGGGGATACTGAGAATAATTAGGACATGCAAAGAACTGTTTTAGAATGTTAAGCAGCTAGATGACATTTGCCATCACTTAATTTTCGTAATTAAAGTGGAAATGCTTAAAATTCTAGCAGCTAAGCAATGAAGTAGGTTAAAAGTTCATCTATTTATTCAACATGTGGTAATACTGCACACAACTCATTATTTGAATTACAAGCTGGATGCTATATGTGTTCTAATATAGCTATGTCTATCTATCTCAAAGTAGATAGAGGTCCAATTGCACAATAAATGCAAAGGGTGTTTGATCTCAGGATTCAACTAGTGCTGGAAAATCTGGGAAAGGTTAGATGCCAACTTTACACTGGGCTAGTTTCTCTCTTTCATTTTATCTCATTTTGACTCTGCTGCAAAATTTTGGAAGAGTGGGATGATAATTAGCTAGTTATGGACAGAGTTCAACTAGTTATGGTCAGTGCAGACAGTCGTTTGAGACAGTCTTTAAGGTTGAGATGTTTCTTCTACATGAGACTTCCAATATTTTGTGGTGAAGATCTTTATTTCTTCCTGTTGTCTGGTTGGCCTCTTTTTGGGTCTTTGTTTGTGGGTATCCATATGTAATTATATAGCAAAAAACAAAAAGGAAAAAAAAAAAAGGGAATTGAAGAAGAATGAAGAAAGTTGGATACCTATTGTTAAATCCTTGAACGGCTCCGTGGTACTATGCCGTAGCTTATTGTGCATCCAACCTAGTAACTGCAAAAATGAAATGCATGCAAGAAGTTGAATGATAACCGAAATCTGCTATTCTTATGTTTGATAAAGAGTATGGACTCACCCTCATTATGCTCCTCTGAAGGACTTGGTTTTAGATTGCTTTTGTTGTCAAAAGGGCTATTTAGTTATAGATTTAGATATATTATGGAAATGTAATTTGAAAAGAAAGATTAGGATTACTGAAAAGAAAAAGAATGATCTTTTATTTATGATAATTCAATGAGTTGGAACTCAGTGGGTGCTAGAAGGGTCTGATTTGGATACAGGTAGAGAAGAACATTTAGATAGAAACAAGATTTTGGTTGGCTGATCTTTGTCAAGATCAAATCAAGTAGAAGATTTGGGAGTAGTTAGGAAACCCTCAGGTTAAGAGTGTTACACTTGCCAAGTTGCCATGCATGCTTGAGGTAATTGTATGGTTACGTGGATGGATGCACATTAGGCATGGATGAACCACATGCTGCTGGTTGTCATAGTCTTGTAGATGCATCCATTATGCTGTGTATACATAAAAGTACTGTGTCAACATGCTGATAAACATATTGGTTTGCTATTTTGGAGGCATACTATAAGTAAGCATGGACATATTGACATAATCAGATCTCCATAAAGATTGCTTTCTGGATTAAAAAAATTTCATAACATAGTCTATTTTATTAGGTAATTTGTGGCATGGGGAAGAGAACCATCTCTAGTAGGACCAAAACTAAAGTTATGGGTCAAAAGTGATTGAATCTCTTTGCTCTTTAGCAAATGCTTCTGGTAAGATACTTCTAATTGAATAGTTCCAAATTCTGATATATTACACCAAATTTGCTTGCTGTAATGTTTAATGTTTATACTGGGTCATTATGTGTGTTGATCTTGGATTACCAGCTTGTTCTGTTATGGTATGCTGTCATTGATGTTATTACTGGCATCGTCCTAGTCCGTGTTATATAATCAATAGTCTCTACTTGTTACTGCTTTTCTCACCTGACCTTCAGGTTCTTTCTAGTACTTTTGGTTTAATATTGTCACTCACTGCGATTTTTCATATCATGAGAGCTGTGATTATTTGTGTTACTAATCAGTAATTCTGTTTCAACCTACTTATGCTATTTATTGGTCTATTTTGCTTCGTTGCAGGATTTTAGAACAAAGTAGTCTTAGACGCCAATTTTGTATATGCAGGACTGATAATGATACAGTAGCAATGTTTTTATATTGACTTCTTTTTCCCTCATTCCTTTTGAAGAATGATTTCTATTTTCCAAAATTGAATAATCTACTTGGAGCTTGATACAGGCATGATTTGACATCATTAGCAAAGTGAGTTCAACTTGGGAAATTTGTTCGATTGCCTTTTTTCCTTTTCATATATTATTGAAGAGCCCACTTAGACAAAGTTGCTGGTGCTGATATGTGAACATACCCCACAATAATCTAATTTACAGCAAGCTTATGGAAGCAGAAACATTTGAAAATCATTCAATTATGTATAATCTTATCCACAACGATGAGTTTTAACACTAGAAATATTACTGTAAAAGAACTTCATTGATGTAGATAGCAAACATATATTATGGTGTTGATTGTAACATGTGGAATTGTACGGTTTCATGTAATAGTTGTATTCCTGTTAAAAACAAGTATATAGGTCGCCATGTGGATTATTAAAACTATAGAAAGCATCAATTACGTTGTGAGGAATATGGGCTTTCTTCTCTTTATCTGTAATTAGACGTTAAATGTGGTTAATTAGCGAATTTAATAATATCATACCATTCAACCACATGTATAAATTCAAACTACAAATCCTTACAAAAATCTCTGAATAGATCCCTTCTTTAAGCATATAGGGCATATTTGGCAAAGTTAGGTGTTTGGCGCTAAAAATCATTTCCAAATGTAACTATAAAAATTAATTCTCCAAACGTTAAATTATTAGAAAAGCTGTGTTTTATGTTAACAATTTTTTTCTAGGATACATAATAGAGAAAATTGAGTAAATGGCAACTTTTATAAACATCATAATTAAAAATTAAGTAAATAACCATTTTTTTGACAATTAATATTACACCACTAACATATTTTTACATATTGATTTTTATGTAAATTAATTTTTATATATCACTGGTATATAATTTTTTTTATAAATATTTCCTTATTTTTTTATAAACTGATCAGTATATAAATTGATTTTTTATGATAATTACTCTTATATTCATAGATTATTTTTACATACCAATTAGTATATAAATTGATTTTTATATATCATCAGTATTTTGATTTTTTGTGATAATTACCCTTATATCTCCAGATTATTTTTACATATCAATCAATATGTAAATTGATTTTTTACATATCATCAGTATGTAAATTGATTATTTATGACAATTACTTTTATATTCCTTGATTTTTTACATACCGATCAGTATGTAAATTGACTTTTACATACCATTAGTATATAAATTGATTTTTTGTGACAATTACTCTTATATCTTTAAATTATTTTACATACCGTTAAATATGTAAAGTATTTTCTTACATACTATCAGTATTTTTTATTTATTTTAATGTCTAAAGAACCTAAATGAAAATATTTTCAGAGATTAAGTTGTAATTTTGAATAACCGTTCATCTCATTCCTTCTTCCTGACCAACAACAACTCTCAACATGCTTGTCTGCTTCGATACTCTCATTTGCACCTAAACCAACTCTCTAACCGTCATTTTCTTCTTGGCTCTTTCCCCACTCATCGGTGGCGGCTCAATAACACCACTACTTCTCTTCTTTGTAGAACTTTACATCATCCATAATGCTTCTTCACTTATACTCGTTGCCGTCAACGTCAACAACCGTTGAAGCGAAGTGCAGCCGCCGTGGAAGGAGCCAAAGGTGATTCTCTAAAGACCTTTCCGACAGCAATATGTAAGTCGATGACAGAGACCTAGACGTCTGACAAGCCCTAATTAGAATTTCATAAATGGATTGTGGAGTTTTAAGTCAAACAAGCTAGGGAGTATTTTAGGGTTTTTCAAAATTTATCTGCTATTTACTTAATTTTTGTAAAATTCTACTATTTTGTCCACCTATTTTTGTCAATTGTATTTATAACTTAGCCCAAAAAGTAATTTGAGAGAAGCAAATTATTGGATATGATATAATGCACGTATTATTTTCTATTGAGACAATGTTGCCCAATGAGTCGTAGACAGAAGAATAGAGGGTTAGTTGGATGCTCATTTTATAGATATATAACCAAAAACTACAAAACAAATGAAACTATTCTTTTCTAAGCCAATTCAAACAAAAGCAAACACCAAACTAGTCATTTTGTGGGGTAAGTTGCGAGTCAGTAGAAAATATGCACATGATGCTTAGATAGTGACCATGTGAATGCCACGTGCATAGAATGGTTTTTCTCATTTCTTATTGGCACACGAGTGCTATATTATATTACCCTCAAACTGTTCCCATTACGCATTATTCCCTTTTTTTTTTAAAGAATTTTACATCTAATCTACTAGACATGACTGCAATTAATAACATTCAATGGTTTAGGCTAATCCGAATTGCCCTAATTCAATTAATGTCATTTAAAGGTTTAGAGTAATCCGAATCGTTTTAGTTGAGATGTAACTGTATTTGCAATGCTGTTTGTTCATATATTGTACAATACAATACAAATGATTTATTCGTCTTTTCATGGGCCGACTTCCAATTCTTGTAATTTCTTTCTTCATCTACAAGGGCTTGTTTAGTACCATACTGAAATTAAAAGAGGAAAGAAATGGAAAACGAATAGAATGAAAATGAGGATGTCTATTCCTTTGTTGTTGGACATAACTTGTATTTGGAATGAAATGAACCTTAGAGTTTTTATAATAATTTAAAATAGTTCATTAGTTATTGTTACATGATTTAACTATAACATGATTGAAATTAATTATTTTATGATATTACATTCGTAATGTGATAAAATTTCAAAAAACTACCCATTTTCACCTTAAAAAATTTATGGTTTTTTTTTTTTAAAGAATGGATTGTATTAATAGATAACTATAGATTTACATTTGTAGTGGGGTAGGAACCACTAATATTATACAATAACAATGGAGATAATTCGTGAGGACTAGGAGAAACTTCAAACAGTGCAAGTCAATACATACAGAGAGAATGAACAAAATTAACTTAGTATGGAATCCAAGCATTGCGTACAGTCCATAGTATGAGACTATTATGAATATAATATTCTTAATTCGTTTAAGTTAATTATAGTATATATGGATTTGAATTTAATTTTATTTCAAATTTCTTATTAAAAGTTAGATTATATTTATTATAAACATGAGTATTATATATATATATATATATATATATAT
>CANUEY010032533.1:0-102631 GCA_948099555.1 Croton setiger
ACTTCTTCTTCTTCTTGTACTACTGTTTGGTCTCTTTTCTGCATCTCTTTTTTCTTTCAGTTTTCTGCTGTTAGTTGGCGTGTGAGAAAACAGTGATGGCTGAAAATTGCAGAGTTGTTGCTGCCCCTAATAAGTCGGTTCACTCTTCCTTGCCGCCGCCTTGTCCTAGGTCTCCGCCGGAATATCCTGATTTATATGGGAAACGCAGGGAAATGGCTAAGATGCAGATGCTTGAGAGAGAGATCGGTTTTCTTGAGGTGGGTGTTTTGTTAATAATAATAATAATAATAATAATAATATGAAAATAATAATTCCGCCTATTTTAAAGTAAAAAAAAAAAATAATAGACTTTTTAGGTGATTAACGCTTGATGAAAAGACTCAGATTATATGAAAACTAACAGACCTGAACTATCCCTAAATAGACTACTAAGTTCTAAAATATTTTTAAAAATAATTATATTTTTGAAAATAATTTTTAAATTAGCTATTTTTTATTTTAAACAAGATTTAATATTTTATAAACATATATAAACGGTTTATTAATAAGATACAAATGGCCCTTTCGAGAGTAAAAAGTTAAAATATAATGCTTTCAAGAACAAAAAGTATGATGAAGTTATAAGTTGCTTAAAAAAAAGGGTTATTTTCGGACTTAAAATCTTGATATTTTGATATTTTCCCTAATACTATCAAGTTCAAATAGTCCATCTAAGTAAATTCAGGGTCCTCCAATAGCCCATTAACGAGGAACAAGGATTATTTGCGATTCAGTTAAAAATAATGTGGCTTCTATAAGAACAGATACCGCATAATTTTTTTTTTTTTAAAAAGAACAGCCACAATCTTTCAATACTAATCTATAAGGAGAAAGTAATTTATTTTTTTAAAAAATTAATTAGTGTACAATTTTTGAAATCATAAAAATCTAAAAGTATAATTTTTGAAATTATAAAAATTTATTAATACAATTTTTAAAATAGAAAAAATTCAAAATATATTATACAAAATCTTAAAAAATTATAAATAATTATTTCACTTGAAAAAATGGCTGAATTATGCGACAGCAAGAATATCGGAAAAAAAAAAAAAACCAAAAATCGAACAGAAACAACTTAAAAACCAAAGGGAAGTGATTTCTAAGCAGCAGACCAAAAACTTCAAACGCAATTTTTTGCCGGTCTCCGGTGATTTGACGGGTAAACATGAAAATACGACTCACCGGCCCAATAGCTTTCAGCCAGTACCTTCTGATTGCCAAACGGACGCTTCTGACAAAGGTGGTGTCGACCTAGCACCATTCATCTTCTCCGGTTACTTGTCTTCGACTCCGGCTACATTCTGAAATTCCAAGTTTTTAATATTTTTTTATAAATTGATCAGGATCGACTCCAAAATTAAAAATGGCCCCTTTTCCTTTTTCAGTTAGTCTTTCTCTGTTTTCCCAAAAATTAAAAAAAACAAAAATTAACCTTTTTCCCTATATATCCCTTACAAATATAATGATCTTTTCAGTTTTCTTTATTTTCATGACAACCGTATAATATTCATGGAGATTTTTACTTGTACCGTTTCCACGTTAAGCACAGGACTGGAATGCAAGAAAAAAGACTCAAATAAATCTCAAGACTTCAGGCGATTAGTTCAAGTGTCATTGAGGCAGGCATAAAAACACCACAAAAAAGAAGCATGTGAAAGAAGTGCAACCACTAGCTGGTGAGAGCAGCGTTGAGAGCGCTATGCACATCCACCCCAATTTGGGCTTCAGCTTTCTCGAGGTCAGTTGAGGCAGAGCTCAGCTTCTGGGTGTACTCAGCTAGCCCCTTCTGAACTAGGTTGGCATCAATTTGATCAACTGGCACAGCCTCAACAGCAATTATATCAGCCAATGAGTTTGCGTGGATGAATGCAAAGCCACTACTAACGAAATACTTGGTCACTTCATTCCCTTCATGCACGGATATCACTCCAGGTTTCAACTCTGCAATTGTTGATACATGTCCTGGCAGAACTCCCATTTGTCCTGTCGTTGCCGGAAGTATAACCATGTCAACCTGCACAAAGCCGAGGAGAGAAGTGACAAGCCATGGTCATATCTTCCATTTGTAATTTAGTTAAATGATTTTAATGAAAAAGATTATATCTTCCTCAAATAAGTTATCATACTAGGCATTCCATTAATGTTAATAAATAATAATTCACTGTTTTAGTTAAACCGTCAAACAAAAATCTATATCAAGGTTGTTCTCACCCAATAAACTTTTTCTAGCCTACAAACAAAACCAGCAACAACAAAGATGCTCGACAAAAGAGAGGGAAGACAAAATAAATGGGTGCTTAAATTGAAGTTTTCTGCAGGGTGATGAATGACACTTGCAGTGGCGACTCAGAGATTTAAAGCATTAATCGCTGTGCATGGCATTTGCAAAATATATACATAATCCAAATGCCATAAAAATGCATATCAATGAAGCTGGTGTAAGGTTACAAACCACAAGTTGTCAACATCAACTAAACATTTGTAGAGTGTAAGTCTATATCTCTATTAGGCTCACAATCACATGAAAGGGGCTCTAGGAAAAGTTTACTGTTACTCTCATTTGATGTTAGTTGACCCTGAAGGACAAAACTAGAGTACACAAAGCAACAATGTGTGAAATTTCATACACAATCCTCTCCAACATACTGTATACAGGAAGAAAAATAAGTTGGATTGCAAAATGCAAAGGCGCATACCAGTCTTTAACAAACACTTTACTGGTCTTTAATGAACACTTTCCCATCCCAAATGAAATTTAAAAACATGGTTTGCAGTATTCAATTAAACTCATCTACACGTTGAATAATAGAAATGTGTACCTCCACATACACACATTCAATTTTGCCATGTTTAGAGCAAATTTCAAGGGGCAGGAGATTAAAATTCAAGAATACTAGTGTTACAAGACATACACACGTATTTGGTTGGCATTGTCAAGGTTAAAATAAGAAATAAGTTGAACAAAATAGAAACATACAAGCCCATTTGACCATCTAGTAACTAAGCCACAAACTTATTAGAAGACAAATAAAGGAAAAATCATCATGTAAGCTGAAAACTTAAGCAAATAATTCACACAAATTCTTCATGTCATTCATAAGACATAGAACACTCCATAAAGAATTGAAGAGGCCAGTGGGTACTACAGATTGCCATTGTGATATTAACATTTATGACTCGTTTCGATCGATAGAAAGCATTCAACGTTGAAAATTATTATGACTTCACGTACAGTTTCTACGATCCTAAATGGTAAAAGATCCAGTTTTTTTTGAAAATACGGTTGATTCATCGCACCAATCAATTAGGGTTCAGATCATAATCAGTACACAACCAAACAAGAAATTCACAATAAAAGAAAATAAATTAGACATTGAAAACACCTCTTTATTGGACAGCTCAGAAACGTATGGAAGCACGAAATTAACGGTGAGCTTGGATGGAATAGAAGACGGTGTAGGAGGGCGAGGCTGCATGAAAGAGAGAGGGGTCTTCGGTGGGTCCATGTTTGGGACTACTTTCTTCCATGCTTCCACGAAGCCGGAGTCGGAAGTGGGAGCGGTCGGGAGATCCGTTGAGAAAGGTCTAGCCTTGCCCTGAAGAATGGATCGGGAAAAGAGTCCGGTGGCTCGGCGAAGCATTTTCAAAGAGTTTGGTCGCTCGGCTCTCGCAAGGTCGGAGTGGAGAGAAACGAAGCGTCTGTAGCAGAGACCAGTGAGTGACTGCTTGATGCGGCTGCTCACTCGCACTTGAGCTCTTCTCATTCTAAAATCGATATGAATACGACATCGTGTGTGAATTCAGAAATCGAAACGATGCGTTTTGAGTTTTGAAACCCATTACCGTAAGTTTACACTTTACAGCCCCAATATAATCGCTGGCGTCTAGGGTTTCCACTCCCATTCGAGTTGGTGTTCTGGCTAGCATTCGCTTAATCCTCAACCATGGCGGAACAAACGGAGAAGGCTTTCTTGAAGCAACCGAAGGTTTTCCTAAGGTATATATGCTTTTTCAGTTTTCTACGAAGCTGTTTCTCGAAGCTGTATTAATATATCTGCTTCTATTTTTACTTTTACAGCTCTAAGAAATCTGGTAAAGGAAAGAGGCCTGGTAAAGGTGGTAATCGGTTCTGGAAAAGCATTGGATTGGGTTTTAAGAGTCCCAGAGAGGCGATTGAAGGTTTCTCTACTTTCTTGTGTATTTGGAATTGTTTTATATATAATTGACTTCATATCTTGTCTGAATAGTTGTATTTTGTAGGTTTTGCTTTTGCTATTAGTTTTGCTGCTTGATGTAGTTGTTCTTGGTTGTACTGTGTTTGCATTGGCTTTGTTGGAATAACTAAGCCTGTCACTATTCCTTAGTCTATTGATTGTAATAGGATGCATAAAAAGTCCATCCAAATGTAATACATCAATAAAAATTCCATAGAAAATAGTTCTTAACACACATAAAGTCCATAAAAATAGTTCTTATCATCATTATTCCATCATAAGCTAACAAAACAGAAGCAGGACTGAATATGATACCAACTCCAACAACTGCTCCCACCTTAATCTTCTTCAGAAAAACCATACAATACCTGTAGGGAGATAATTAAGATAAAAGATTGCTTGGAGAAAAAAGTTCCTTCCCAATTCACAAATTTCAAGTTTTGTAAAGAAAAAGTACATGTGAAAATAAGTTGAAACTGCAGCTTTCTTTCACTGCATGGAATATGTCTTTCATTTCTCTTGTAAACATCTGAGAATTGAAAAATTAACCAGAAATTTCAGTAAGAATTTAAAAATGAAAAATCTAATGACTATATGAAAACCAAACAAACTTCAAGTATAAAAAGAAATTTTACCTTGTCAAAGAAAAAAATATGACTTACAGATGAATAACCAGAGGTAATTTGGTTTCTACATGCACAATGAAAAGGAGAAATTAATAACAATAAACAAACTGCATCTTCATTGGTTGATTAGATAGTAAAGATTGTGAACAAATAGATAGCAGAATCGATACAGATAGTAAAGATTTTATGAGTTTATCCGAGTCAATGTTTTCTACATGAGTTTATATAAGTTAGTGCTGAGTCTGACCAAAAACGAGTTGGTGCATGATTTGACTCGGTCTCCACCCTTAGAATCGTAAACTCGGCTATTTATTGGGAAAAGGTTCCCTTGGGAAATTAGGCTATTTTGCAAATGTTTGTACTCGATTTTCTTGCATCAATCTGAGCGTTTGTAAACTGTTTGGAATGGATGAATGTAAATGACACATGGGAAATGTTACCTTTTATTGCACTTTGTTAGTTAATTTTAGTTTCCTTTTAAGTGAAATATAATATGGTCTTCACATAAATCAATTGATCATGCGGCCCTCACTGTCATAATAACAGAGTTTGATGTTTGAGTTTATGAATTTTTTTACAGGAACATATATTGATAAGAAATGCCCATTCACTGGGACAGTTTCCATCCGAGGTCGCATCTTAGCTGGTACTTGTCACAGTGCTAAGATGACAAGGACCATTATTGTACGTAGGAATTACCTTCACTTCATCAAGAAGTACCAGAGGTAAACTAAGTTAAACTGTTTATTTCCTCCACATCAATGTGCTTATGTTTCATTTGTGCTTTTTTATAGCGTTGCTGCCTACATTTATTCATAGCTACTTGATCTCAAACTTTTAATGGCACCTCCTATTAGGTATGAGAAACGGCACTCTAATATCCCAGCTCACTTATCCCCTTGCTTCCGTGTGAAAGAAGGAGACCATGTTATCATTGGTCAATGCAGGTTTTTACATTTGACATCCATTCGATTTATCTGAATTTTTCATGAAAACTGCATTTCAAAGAATCTGAATGGTCTTTTGTTTTCAATATATCAGGCCATTGTCAAAGACAGTGAGGTTCAATGTGCTGAAGGTCATTCCAGCAGGCTCTTCTGGTGGTGCAAAGAAGGCATTCACAGCCATGTGAGAGCCTTAGAGTATTGTAGTACTGGAGGCTCGCTCATTCAAGTTGGTTATGGTTTTGACAGGGTCTTTTTTTTTTTTTTTTTTGTCTTTTTGAAGTTCAAGTTATGATATCTATATACAAGTCATTTAGAGTATTTGTACTAGTTCTTTATACTCTTAGACGTTTCGTTTTGAGAATTTAAAATACGAGAGATTTTGGATCTCTTGAAAAAAGGTCTCATGCTTGATTGATTTTATGTGTTATCTTATGTTTATCCATTCATAGTATTTGCTTTATGAGTTGCATTGGATTTCGAATGGTTGATTACAAGTTTTGCTGGAAGTGATTTTAGCTAGTTATGATTATAAAAAGCAATCCGGGTTTAAGCACTGAAGAAAGAAACTTGAAAGTATCAAGAAAAACAGTTGACTCAGCTGGACCAAATTCCAAACCCATGGAAATCAATGGCATCCATTATATAATCTTACATTAACAATAGTTTTTTTTGAGAATATCATATCAGGGTAGCTGGAAATAATCCACATATAAAACGGTACAAGAAAACCAAAAGGTCAAACTCTTACCTCATATCTTGATTGCCGCAGTCATCTACTTCTAGGACTAGAGTATCTGGACTCGCGACCAATGCCATCATAATGAAGATCACCACTAAAATCTAGAAGCCATCTGTCATGAGATCCTAGATCATCAGCATGACTAATTGTAAAAACAATGGGTGAGGAATCACTAATCCGCCTAAAATTGTTCCTTGAGAAAAATCCCAAAACATCCGTCTAGAATTCCTACTTGTTTCACGGTTATTAATTTCTGCAATGCTAGTAGACAAAATGTTGGAATAAATACTCACCACATCAACCAAAATAACGCCCATGCCTACAGTGCCTTGTTCACCTAAAGACAACAAAAATCTTGGAAGCTGTTGACCAGAATCATCATTAAAACCATCAGTACTCAAATCTGCTGTGGTCCGCCCACCCAAATGTAGATTCCCAGTTTCCTGATGCACAAGTACTGTGTTTGGTTCCTCACCAGTGCGTGCTTCCATCGGTGGCTGAAATTTTAAGGAAGTATTGGCTACGAGAGGTTCAATGAGACTGTTATGACCATGAACATCCAAATGCATAGAACAACTATGTTGGGGAGCTAACTGATGCATCATGGTGCAAAGCCAGATTTTGATTAGACATGGTTGATAAATCATCCAGATGATCAGTAACCTGAAAAGCCAAATCAATCTCAGAATCACTTTCCGGTACACAATTCCAGAAAATTGGGCATGTTTATTTCATTAACCTAGAACAAAAATGGAAAAACCGGTAGGATTAGCTACAAATTTAAATATCAGGAAAGGAAGTAACTTTATGTCATTTGCTTTCTTCTTTCGAACATTTGTTTCACAGCCTTTCATATCATAATTAATCTTTCACTTGTCAGAAAGATTTCATGATGTCTATGATGAACAAGATTGGCAAGGTTCTTTTTGTGCTACTGGGCATCACCATCACGGTATGTGTTCATGTGAATCTTCATCGATTGTGAGGAGTCCGGTAGCCATACGAGCATTTCACAAATGCTTATGCTTACAGACTAACTTGTTGAGGTTCATAACCTCTTAACTAGCTAAATCTTGAGTTTTTATTGTGCAAACTTCCTATGGTAGTTTCTTGCCTGGTAAAAATGTGGATTTTTATGAGAAGGGACTAATTCACCTCCTGTACAGGATTGTTGCGGAAAATAGATCTTTTACCTTTCTTGTGCCTTTGTTTTTCCAGAGTATAAAACAGTATTTAAATAATGGTTAAAAAAATTGATTTAGAAGAATAATATGAAAGGAATGCACTAAGGTAATGAAAAACAGATAAAGGTGAAAGATAGGAAGTTAGCTGTATTAAATTTATCAAAATTAATGTTTAAAGACCTATTCTTGAAATGGGCAAAACATTGGCAAGTTTCACAAGGTTTGCTGAAGGTAAAGCATGTTTATCCCCTTGTTTTCTTATTCTGTTCCACCTGTAGGTTCTTGGGGAAATTCATCGCCATCGCATGTCTCTGCCTTTGTCTATGCTGACACTTCCTACCCCTGAAACTGTTGTGAACTCATTTCCTTCTCAAGGATCATAAAAAGGCATGTAGAACTGAGAGTAGTACACATGATGTGAAACAGTAAATTGATACAAACCTTTCACTAGATAGGTAAGAAATTAGGAAATTAATGCAGTAGGAAAGATGAGGAAATCAAGCAGTAAATCAGTCCTATAAATTAGGGATTTAATTATCAACAAATCTGTAATTATAGGGATTTACTTTCTAGAATTTCCAAACATATATCCCACCATCCATATATTTATACATGGCTTATTTGATGAAATAAGTGTGGAATAAAGTTATTGTTCTCTCTAATTTCTTCATAAGGTTGCAGGCTCCCTTATTGAGCGTGTGTTTCTAATATTTTGTTCTTCTCTCCCTCATCACCATAGGTCGAGGGAAGAACAAATCCAAGACTCCCTTTCATTACGATTGTCCATTGACGAGATCCTTAACTAGGGGACCTATCATAAGTATGTTTTTTCCTGAGTTCAATATCCAAACATCTATGAGAGGCCATTTTCAAGAATCAATTGATGTGATTACAGAGCATGAATCAGTAAACTTGAACTCAAGTACCTATTGGCCATCTGATTTTATATAATGCACTTCATATAATTCTTTACATTATTCGCCTACGCCAACTAGTTTGAACTTAAGGTCATACTGGTTCAGAAATCAGACTGAATAAGTTGTTTTCCTTTTTCATTCATACTATTTGTATGACCACTTCAGTTTTCTTTCGAATGAACAGGTGTCATATTTGCTTAGTTGACTGCGAGGAAGGGGATAAAATTAGAGTTCTTCCATGTTCTCATGAATACCACATGTCATGTGTTGATAAATGGCTCAAAGAAGTACATGCATGGGTAACTTAACTTCTATTGGTAGCTCCTCTTTTGTTTTAGTAATTTTCAGTTTTCAACGTCCATTGATCAATTTACCTCTTTCTGGTTTGTGTATTCGGTACTTCACGATATGTCCTCTACGCCTTGACGATGTTTGCAAGGGTGCTGCTGAAGGTTCTGCTCAAACCCTGAGATCCCAGCTCTCTGAGTGAGTCAAAGAAACACACTGCTTCTCTTGAAATGCAAAGAGGTGTTCACCACCACGAGATTAGTTGTACTAAAACTTTCTTTTCAGGTAGATTATTGTAACATATAGGATTAGAGTTGCTTGACTGTAGATCAACTTGTAAGATTATACGAGTTGCAGAGTAATAATAATATAGGTCGTGTAATTGACACTCCAATAAAAGAAAAAAGAATAATTATGAATTTGGGTTTTTGTTAATGAGTTGTGGAATCTTGGAAAACAAGCTATGCGAAGCTGCTTTTGAAGATAAAGTGGGAGGGAAGAAGAATTTCTCCTTTAGGGTTAACATTGACTTCATATTTAGCCGAAAGAACCAGAAAGGTTTGCGCATTGACTATGTTATATTTCGTTACATTCTTGAAGAACTACTTGTCTTGAGAAAGAAGGATGAAAACGATACGTAGGCGTCTTTTTCGATCATCCTTGCTTTTCTTAATCCTTGCTTTTCTAAAAGCTAAAGATTATATAAGTTGGAAAGAATGGGGCCTACGTCATAGTTTTTGGGGCATGCTTAGAGTGGTAACGAAGCAAAGTGAAGAGCAGCTTTTGAGGGCTTGGCTTGGCTTGACTTGACTTGTTGGTGTCTTAGAATGAACTGCAGATGCTCTAAGTCTAGAATTTAATGTGCTGTTGGAGTAGAGGGCACATTGATTTGCTTGCAGAAATTTAGACTGAAACGTTACCCAATGGCTGGGGACTGGAGAGGGGGTTAACCTAAGTTGAGTCTGTTTTGACTTTGATTACAAGGCTTATAGAGAAATTAAATTATTATCCTATAAGTTGGCCGCGTGTACCCTTCCACAGCATCAAATGCTACTTACTGTTCTTACCTTCATCCCGTGAGTTTTTTTCTCTTTTTTGAAAGAAATAAATTTGTTTATCGTCCATGGTATGTTTAAGGTGGGACGGCCACTAATCCATTCAGGTGAAGCACTAGTAGCACAAGCAGAAACAGAAGCATGCCAAGAGTGTGAAGCAAGCAATGTAATTGTATAGCGTGTTGAAGAGTGGCATATAAAACTACTATTGTATTATTGTTCAGAAGGATAATGGCATGTTTGTGCTAACATTTTTTTTTAATTATTATTATTAACTCCAATGAATAATTATGGATCGTGATATATTTTAATAAAGTCAACTAATGTAAAATCAAATTTGTTGTTTTAATTCCACTCTAAATGGCATCGCGTCGCAAAATATGGCAGCATTGCGAGGGCATTTACGACTGCACAGCATTTACTCTGATTTAAATTCAATAGACAAATTGGCAGCTGAGCCTCTGAATGAATGCCATAAATGACTTCACCTTCTTTCTCTCTCTTTTATGTTTCTTGCTTCTGTCCTGGTGCCAAGCCTTGTAATAAAACCCAAAGGCGCCATTACCTTTCCCTCTCTGTTACCTCCCAATGTCGTCGCCGCCGTCCCTCACGTCTCCGCTTCTTCCTTTCACCAGTAACAGTGAACAAGAAACCGCTCATCCTTCCCCTTTTCAAACTCTCAAGCCGAGCATTCTAGTAATTCTTCTCATCCTCTCTATCACTTTTCTCCTTTCCATCTCTCTCTGCCTACTTCTCCGCCACCTCAACCGCCGCTGTCTTCACCATCTTTCTCCTACCAACACTATCACTACTTCTTCGGCCTCCTCCAATCGTCAGTCTACGAACCGTGTGTCGCCTGAGAGTCCTGCATTCTCGATCATCCAGTCTCTTCCTGTGTTCACTTTCGGTTCCATTAAGCAGCGTTCCAACTCCACTTCCGGCGACTGTGCAGTTTGCTTGTCCAAGTTTGAACCGCAGGATCAGCTCCGTCTCCTTCCGCTCTGTTGCCATGCTTTCCATGTCCCTTGCATCGATACCTGGCTTCAGTCAAACCAAACGTGTCCTCTCTGTCGATCTCCGATTCACGCTTCCGAGTCTGAGCTCTTAAAGGCACTGTCAAGCGATATTTCCGGTGGTGGTGCAGATAGCTTCCGCCTCGAGATTGGCTCCATCAGCCGCAGGCAAACAGTTTCTGATTCTACAATGGAGCCGCGAAGCTCTTACTCTGTGGGCTCATTCGAGTACGTTGTGGAGGAAGAATCTGAGGTTAATATAAGCCAAACGAACAGGAGGAGCGTTTCGGACAAGGAAAATGGAGGAATAGTTTCGCCGCCTCAAGAGCCAAACCTAGCCTCCGAGGTAGCCTCCGGAAGGAGTTGGCTTAAGGAGTACGTTGACAGGCTCTCGAATTCTCTGTCGTCGCGTGCTCTGTCATTCCGAAGTTCTGGTAGGTTCTTCACCGGAAGCAGTCGCCGAAGTGAGATTGGCAGCATTGGAGAGTACGACGTGGAAGCCAATCGCGCAGGAGAGGAGATCAGCGAAATGTTTCGTTGGTTCTCAGGGGTATGATCAGTAAATACAAGAGTTAGTTAGGAAAATTCTATTCGTTCCGTTTATGCTGGTGGTCCAGTCCATCATTCGATCTTCTACATCCAAAAACGGCAGAGTATGAGTGAATAAAGCTAAGCAAAATCCAACAACCTTTGCTTCTCGGCCTTCCATCTTGCATTTTTTGTTTAGTGGAAGGAAAGAGCTAAAAGTAGTATATATATAGATAATAAAGTAAGAAAATCCCGAAAATGACGATATTCTCGCATGAATTTACGGAGATACCATAAGAAGAAAGATAGTTGATACAGTTAATTTTTTTGGAGTGGATGGAGGGATGAGAAATTTGCGCCATGCTAAGGTTTGAAATTAGATTAATTGCTTTCATTTTGCTCATGGATGATTTGATGGTGTTCATAATGTGTGTAGGATATTATTTTACTTACAATGTCCTTGTTGACTAACAATTCAATTATTAGTGAGAAATCATCATCATGATACTGATCTTTTTGTCTTTATTTTTGGATGATGCCGCAGATGTGTGGTTGCGGATAATATGAACCAGAAATAGTTCTATTTGGTTTGCATTTGCCATTTTTGCTGTAATTATTATTATCATTGGTAAGAATAAAGAACCAAATTAAGATTTCCCCTGTTCTTGTTCAGTTGCTTGCTTAGTATTGACTGGATTTTCTTAATCCGAAAAAATATATTATACATTAATCAAGAAATATTCGAAATTAATATAAGTTGAAACCAGGTAGCGCATGATACTGCGGTAATTTTACAGCGTTCGAATTTATTATTGTTATTGCATTTGGATTAGTAAACCATTTCAATGTTTTTTGCATGGATATGACTTTAATTGATTAAACTAGAACCATTATATTTGAGTCGAAATATTAATATTGATGAGATGATCGGATTTGAAATTTAGCCGTAGGAAATGAATTGATTGGATTATTATATATAAGCTGCAGCATGTGATGTGGGTGAAGGTAGAAAAAAGTTGTTAAGGACTGGTGGAAGTGGAACGTTTGGTTGATAAAGGTGATTCGGGACCTCCATTAGATTCATTTCTCCTTCCAAAAATTGCATAATATACCAAGAAACGTCATTTTTTCCATTAACGATAGCCTGTATCAAGGCTACTATGTTTCACAATCCCAGTCCAATTACCTAGTCCTAGCTGGAAACCTGGCACTCCATTTTTAGCTGCAGGACAACTTATTCCTCTAATTCCCTTTATTTACAACATTCATCATCAAAGGCCAACTTTAACAACTTTAAATGTTTAGCTCGCAATTTATCATGTTACTTTCATCTTAATTAATTGTCCTGCAAAATATAGTTTGCTGCTGTGTTTTCCTTAGAAATGTAATACTAATGAGAGTTAAAATGTCTTTTCTTAATTTAAAATGAAAACTATTCCAAGCAATAATATGGAACTTTCCAGGTAAACCGAATTTATTGTGTATTCGAAATAGAAATTAGAGCCTCTGCCTCCAAGAATCAATAATATGCAACATTGATGCCATTTTAACCTTGATATCAAGGAGAGTATCTTTTGATTTAATTTCTAATTCTTATGCATTGTTTTCTCTGTCTGAAGAAATACCCTGTTCATCTATCCTCAAATTCTCTGCCTATTTGATCCTGTTTTTGCTTAGTCTCAACCCTCACCAAATCACCACATTAAAAAAAGAAATCCAAAATGAATTCAACTTTCTATTAACTCATCAATGAACTCGGAAATCAAAAAATGATTACAAAGGATAAGAACAAATGGGAAAATTGCATCTCTTACTACAGGATTTCATGCTTACCTCAGAATAGAATAAGATATTATGAACAGCGGCGCAGACCATTTGGATTATCAGAAAATGATTCGGTGCAAATGCAGGAACATTAAAAAATCTAGGAAAACCAAGGCCACAATGTTGTTCAATAACACGTTTTTCCTATGCCCGCTGCTGCACGGAAAAGTACTACCACTGTAGCACCCTTTCTTCTGCTTGATCCCTTTGCCATGATCTTCAAGAACAAATGTAGAGTTTAACTTCCCATCACTAAATAAGACACACCAAAACAAAGGTCCCTTGTGAAATCCAACCAAGCCTACTCCCACCTCAGTATGCGATTTATTTCTCAGCAATGATAAAGTTCTATTGTCTTTGACAAGGACATCAGAAAAAGCTTGTGATGGGTCAATGTACTTGGATTCACAGCCTACGATGTGGCCAGTTATGGTGCCAAAAGTGGGTAGCTCTACACCACAATTTGGAGCAAAAACCTCAGTGAAATCATCTTCAGGAGGTTTGCAGTTGGCAGCACTATTACCAGTGCAGTTACCCTTACATAAGTCAACATATTGCAGGGCCATGCAGCCAAGACCTGGACTGTCACTAAGCCGTGGAAGTTTATTTGCTGTTCGATTTTGATTAATAATCTCGACAAGGTCATTAGCAGGATTTCCTGTTTTCCAAATACATAACAATCTACCGTCACAAAAGTATAATTTATTGACAAGCAAAAATAGCTGAATTTTCTAACAGCATTATGCGATTTTTTCCATGATATTAAGAAAACATACATTCTGGTTTATATTCAAGGCCTAGCTATCAAACATTGTTCTCTGCAGATTATAAATTGTCTAAGTGCTCGGCTATTCTCCAATCCAACAACTTCCACTCCAATAAACAAATATATAATGAATAATGCAAATTATAAACGAAATCGGAAAGGGCACTGATTGAATTGAAATAATTTATTTTAGGAGCTATGCAACTATCGTGATGGCTGCCGGCTTAAGGAATAGACAACTCATGGAGTTCCTAATTTTAAGCGTCCCTCCAAGAAGGAACACTATTGTCCTTCTCGGAAGTGAATTCTGTAAACTGTTATCAATGAATTAAAGCGTTCCTTTTTATGTGGTAAACGGTGACACTAAAACTGGTTACTTTAATCTATGCGTAGATGTAAAAGGTAATACCTTTTGGTTCTGAAAGGTAATACCTTTAGTCATCTTAGTTGCAGTATAAAAATTGCAATTGAGACACTTTTTATGAACAGAGCAAAGTATGGACTTGGTTATTACTAATCAGTTTGGTTTAACTAAGAACAAAATTTTGATTTTGTTCCAAATAAATGTGGTATAAGCTACCCAACTTCCTGCGAACCAGAGCAGAGCAGAAGCAGCAGGAAAAAACTCCAGCAGACCCTTCATTTGACATTGCATATTTGAAACTGAAATCATCATTAGGGACAAATAACCCCTAATAATGAGAAGTGGCAAACCAACAAAACAGATGCTTATATCAGAAAAAGCAAGGAGCTTTAATACTCGAATTACACATTACCATGGTTCTTTGAGGAAACACAAGCAGCTAGAAGAATATGACATAGCAAAATCAGGTGACAGCAGAAGAGCTTCTCCAGTAACATCATCTTCACCACGAACAAAACCTTTTATAGTAGCTCAGAAGGAAAATGGAAAAGCAAAGAAGAAAAGAAACCCTAATTTCATAAAGGGATTCAATTCCTTTCAAACATTTTGAAATGAGAAAGAATATTGGTCTCCTCTCCTCCGCGTAAAAAAGTAACAAGACAACCAAAGTTAAGTGCCCAGTTATTAAGGACAAATAATGGAAGATGACGTGGTCCGATGTAGCTGTTGTTGTGCTTGAGCTAAGCGTTCTTTTTGCTAAGAAATGGAGCAGAGTTTTGAGGCACCTCCATTACAGTGACCCACCACTGACACAGACATTCTCGTTGCAACGGAATCGGTGTACACGACCCATTGGACTTCACCTGGGCTGGGCTTGAGCCAATGGTGGGTCTGGGTAAGAGATTCGCTGTTGGCGCGGGAATCGGGATTGCATCACCAAATAGAAAATGTTTTATAATCTTGATTTCAAATGTGTTTTGTCTTTTAGGGTTTTCTGATCAACAAGGGCTTGAGCAAACAATGGACGGGTTTGAACAACTATGGTAAATCGACTAATTTCAAAATATCAATAGCTTCTACTGTATTTCTGAAACAAAAATGGTTTTGCAGGACTCACATGCAGTCAATGGATCGGACACCGGAGAAGGTCGCTTATGGAGCGGGTGTTGCGACTGGAGCAGTAGGAATAGCCGGAGGGGTAGCATTCGGCACTAAGATGGTCTTCAAATGGTTTGTTTCTGTGTAGGTTTGCTTCTGATTTGCTAATATTGCTTCAAAATATGTAGTGAAACTGAAAATGCTTCTCGCAGGGTAATTGATCGCTGTGACGAATTCGAGACTAGGACTATACAGAGGTTTGCTTAACTATATTATTAGTACCTTGATCTTAATTTTAATCAAGTTGCTACTTTTTCTTGTGGTTAATCTTTCTTTTAATAATGAGTTTGATTCCTCGGATTTGTGTATATAAGGGAGTTTGCTTTCCGAATAATTTGGAGTGTGGAATTAGAATGATATATTTTTGGATTAATGCTCGTTTTGGTGGTTGAACTTGAAATCAATAATCCGAAGTGTCCCTTTTTGGTTAAATCAGACTATGAGCTCAGTAAATGGATTCAATTTTGAGTTTGTTCATTGTTGATTTTATATCACATTGGCGCAAAAACGGCCAAATTGATTTGGGTCATTTGTACCTATTTGGAAGAGTAATATATCAGTCAATTGCAGGACTTGAATGTTTTAAATTACTTTCTTTTTCAATTCCACGAGAATGGTGGATCTGGCCTAGTGGTTGTCGAACAGAAGTATATGGATTGATGATTGTACAATGTTGATGTTTATAATTTTTGTCAAATTATCCACTGTGTTTATGTTTGAAGTTGAAGTTCCTTAAAAGTCAAATTTCAGGGTTATGCGAAAAATAGAGATGAACAGAAGAGATAGAAAGGAAGGAATTCCAGAGTCAAAGCCATCAGATGTAACAGTAACACTTTTCCTATATGAGTTGTGAACAGAAGTAGATACTTTTAAGAGTAATTAAGGAATCTGATTTTGCAGGGTCCGTGACTATAACTTGACTGGAGCTGTGGAGTTTGGAAGCTTTTCTTTCTGATTTTAACATTTTTATGCTTATTTCATATATCATAATATTATAGAAAATGATTATTATTTATATTTGTTTGATGGAATGAGCTTGGATATCATTATCCAAATACTTCTTTTTACTAATTTTTATTTTTTGTTATACATCTATCCAAATTTCTAGTGGAAAATAAATTTTATTCTGTGTTTTTGCCAAAACTCTCTTTTAATTTATATCAAAATAATAATAAATAAAGGGTATTTATAACAAATAGCATATTATTTTCCCCAAAAAAATAGCATAAATTTATAAAAATTAAAAAAATAACATATATTTTAATTCTTGGTTTAAAATACTCTTATTCTTCTTCTCTTTCTTTTCCTATTATTCTATATTTTTGCCATCATATTTTATATCTCCTTTTTAAATTATTAAGCTTATGATTCAGTTTCTGTTTGGAATGTGAGAAAATATTATTTGGAATGTGAGAAAATGCAAATAAAGAAGGGAAAAAATTGGGTTTAATAATAATAATAAGGGTTGAATTTAAAATTGAGTTTAATTAGAATGGTCTGATTTAAATAAAAAATTATGATCGATTCAAATAAACTAAAGGGTAGTTTTATTATTTTGAAAAAAAAAAAATCCAAAAGTAACATATATGCATAAACGGTTCTTTCCATCGATTTCAATTCAAAAATCCTTTTTTTTTGTTTAACACAAATATTCACTCAATTTGGATGCTATGACAATAAAGGAAAAAAAAAAAAAACGAAACGTCTAGAACAAATGAAAAATGAAAATTATTATATGACGTGTCGTCGCCCGTAATATGAGAGCAGGGTTTTTCAGTAAAAGAGTTGTTTGCCAAACTCCCATCCGTCTGCGCTGCTCCTAAAAGCTCCGGTCTTATCCATGGCGTCTGTATTTCTTTCTCTATCAACACCCTATTTCGCCAACAAAACCGTTTCTTCTCGTCTCCCTCAACATGGACTTATTGGTCTGTTCCATACCCAACTGCTTCTTGTTTACTGAATTTGCCCCACTCCCGCCCTTTTCTTTCTAATTTCTAACCTAATTTCTTTCTTTGTCTTGTCTTCAGGATTCAGAAGAAATTCTTTTAGAATCAATGCAGTGGCCAAAAAATGGGAACCCACAAAGGTACTGATTGCTAATTAGTAAGAATTAGGCCTTTTCGTTTCTCTTTTGACTATTACTCTTCTTTCTCTTGTACTGTGATCTAATTGGATGAGGATTGCAGGTTGTTCCCCAGGCTGACAGAGTCCTTATTCGGCTTGAAGACCTACCTGAGGTATATTCATCACTATTTCTGCTCTCTCTCTCTCTCTTTCCCTCTTTCAATGCTTGTATTTATTTTTTTTTATCTAATCCATTTGGGATATTTCTATCCAATTTTTTTTTTTTTTTTCAGTTTCATGTTTAGTTTGGATTGACTTGTTATATCTGCTGATTAGCTGTTTACTAATGCATAGCCAAGTACTTACTCTTTAATTTGAGTTTCAGCAGTCTCTTTGAGGTTCTAGTGATGCTGTGAATTTCAATTAGACTAATGAACCATTATTATATGAAGCTGTTTTGACCGAGATGTTGTTAGTAGTGTTATAAACTTATCATTTACCTGTTCGCATATATTATGCTTGCATGCAAAAAGCTTACTATCTTGCTTTGTATCGATCAACTTTGTACTTCAGAAATCAAGTGGTGGAGTTCTGTTGCCCAAGTCAGCTGTGAAATTTGAAAGATACCTGATGGGCGAGGTCAGTAATGTTATATTTCATTGTGACATTGAGAGAGCAATACCTCAATCTAGGAAGTTGGAAAGCCCAAAATCATATATACATTGCATTTTCGCATCAAATTCCAAGCTTTTTCCAATCTAATTGATGTCCCAAAATTTTAACACAGTTCTCCGCTGTACGGGGGACAGCGTGCCTCATTGATTTGATTGAAATCAACTTCTGATATTATGTTCTGTTTCTTTTTCCTCTAGATATTGTCAGTTGGTGCTGAAGGTGGGGAACTGCAGGCTGGAAAGAAGGTTAGTATTTATGACATAAATTCAATATAAAGATTTTAATGTCTTGCTTTTGTCAATGTGTTAGAAAGATATACTCCTATAGTTAATAGTAATATTTATTACTTTGTTATTTGTAGTATTATCTGCCATTTACATGAGTATTTTGGATCTGTTGCAGGTCCTTTTCTCTGACATTAATGCCTATGAGGTAAGCAGTGTAATTTTACTTCAAATGTTTCCACTTTCAGGTTCTCTTCAAATGTTTGGTTATGTTCTTAAGTCTGAGAATTTTGTTGGTGATGTGTTTTGATTCTTTTCCATTACGGTTGAATGTTTTTGGGCATCAATATTATGAGATACATTAATGTAGCAATGCTAGATGATGTGATGGGCGTTCCTTATAGATGTTAACCAACTTGTTTGCTCTGTCTGGAATAATTTTTTACTATAATTTGGGATGGTTCATCTATGAGATTTTGGTCTCCCAAAAAGTACTAACCTTGTCTGTCTCGTTTGCTCCATTTAATAGCCATGTTAATTTATGTATGCGTTTGCATCTTTCTTGGTATTTTTGCAGGTTGATTTGGGAACGGAAGCAAAACACTGTTTTTGCAAAGCTGGAGATTTATTGGCCGTGGTAGAGTAAATTCCAGCATTTTGGCTAGATGTTCAAAAGAACAAATTTCTGGATTTGATTAGTGCAAGTTAGTGGACTCCCTTGCACATGTTTTGCCTTGTGCAAGGATATAGTGAGCAAACTCTTGTATTTCTACAAGCAGTGGGTTATGCCCCGGCTGTATTCTGTTCTTCCTAATAAAAGCAATCCAAAAAAAGAAAAAAAAAAATCAGAACGTCTCCACGTATGATTACATCTGCTATCAATTGTTTTCGAATGGTCTTAGTCAATCTGTGATAAGAATTGTTGGGCCCTTTTTTCTGAAATATCCTTTTGTTTCATTAGTTAAGTGCCAATTTTTACCAGCAAAATATTCTCTAAGCAACATGCGCTGAAATTAGAAATTGAAACGAATGATTGATCATTTCAGTGTATATTGGACAAAATTTTCCTCGCTACTCTCAGTATTCCAGGCCAGAGTAAAACCGAATAACAAAAATACTGGTCACCAAATTAAAACTCAAACAAGCGCAATTCGATCATTCCTTCTTTTCTTTTGGGGGAATACCAAGCAACAACTTTTCCAGAATCTAAAAGCCTCAACGAGTAATTCAAACTGCATATGAAATCCTCCACATGAAGCCCTTGTCCTTGAGTAGAAGAACCGAGTGAAAGCCTTGAATCCACCCGAAACACTATTGGTCCAGCAACCTGCAAAAGTACAACGTGATGTTTGGAGATAATTTTCACGTTTCCAGTTTAGATTGTACTTATTATTCAACGCCACTATGCTTTTCCTTCGAAAGAGTCTAAGAGAAGTTAGTCATGCATATTTTTTCCCAGAAATACTAAAGTCTAACTAATCAACAAAAAAATTGACTTCCTGGATACCACCAAACGAATCTGCATATCAAATTGTCATTATTAATTCAATCCATGCATGAATAAGTTCTTCCTAAATCTTTAACGCATTATGCATAGGTCCAAAACCAAAGTAAATGTACCTGCTGTTGAACTGTCAAATTGAGCTTCGGAGATGACATTGGGTTGTCAACACCTTTATCAGAAGACTTTCTGAATACATTGAATGTCCTCTTGGTTATGGCAAGCACTGAGGAGAGATCCAAACGGGCATCCACCCTTGTTAGATCACCATAATCTTTTGTAAACTTCCCATGTTGGTAAGTATAGCAAAGCGAGCTAAACACATCCGCATTTAATGGGTTTCTCTTCCTTGAACTTGCTGATATGTCCCCATTTGTGGATTCCCCAAACCAAGCTGAGCAGGTGCCACCTGATGCACCAAAACAAGTCAGTCATACCTAGCAATAAGTAAGACAAGAAATAAAGCATCAAAATGAAAAAACACAAGCGTAGCATAATCTAATTTGTCTCATAAAGGAGGATTTCAAAAGAGTGGGTCCAGTGATTAGAGTGTCAAATAAGGCATGCTCATCTCCATAAGAACGAATGATCTCATCAAAACAAGTTTTTGGAAGAAAACCACATTACAAAATTGTAAAACAAATGGTAATAATCAGAAAAGAAGCAATGCTTCCACTTCAAAACATATTGTCAAACATAATGGGACAATGTCATAAAACCTCTCCGAACATTACCGATGATTCCAGATATTGCTGCATGTGGTTCACCGAGTCGCACATCATAGGGTAGATGCAAAAGCCAACCCTCATCTATCTTTTCCATGATGTCCTTCCTAGTCTGTTTCTTCCTCCAGAGATCCTTCTTCTTCTCATAAGAAAAAGCTGCTTTTGCACACAATCCAGGCATCAAGGCAAGAGGTGGTTCATCACTAACAGCATCAACAACCTTGGGACAACCACTGTTTTTGTGCAAGCCAAAACGGTACCGGAAACCTGATTCAGAGTCAAGGGAGGCCATATCTAAGGATATCGACTCGGGAACATCCCAGTATCTTCCCTTATGGTCAATAAACAGCTCAGGCCAGGCAGCCTCCAGAGTGATATCATGATTAGGAAGCTGTAAAATCAAAAGAAGCCGAAGGGCAAAGCCAGTCACCACAAATGTAAGAAGTAATAAACATTCAAATTATCATTATATACATTTAATTTAAACTAGTATGATTTTGGGGCTTTCTGTGCATAAATCTCGAAAACATTACGATTTGTGTTTTCATTTGAAGAAAGGAAACACAAATTAGCAACCTGTAAAGATCATCCAAACCGTTTCACTTCAGAAAAGAAAATCCTAGTTATCTGCAAGCATACATGTATAATGTATAGCATATGAAGATTAATGAAATGAGAAAAGCATGCCTGTTGAAAGAGCATCATTTTGTAGCGAGGTGTCTTCTTCTCACCATGCCGTTCAGTGGTTAGCAACACAGAAGTCGAATCCGTCGGAGAAAACTGCGTGGATAAACCAATAGAATAAAGAGACTTGTCCAGAATATGTTTGGCAGCATCTTTGACTACAGAAAGTTCAAATTCCTCAGCATTAGAGATTTCTGCTTTGATATTAGAAATCAATTTCTTCGGCCGAAACTGTCCGACTACTCCCAGCCAACTATGAACAAGACGTTATAATAGAATCACCACTGCAATTTTCTCAATATTCAAATAAAAACATAGAAAGGCATTAAAGAAGCAGAACTACTTACTTGTTAGCAGAAGCAAGCTTAAGAAAGAGAGTCTGAAGAGAGAAAGAACCGAGGTCCTTGTGCGAAGGAGGAGAATAAGAGGGAATTAGAGCGAGAGGAAAGCCATTTCCTAAGAGGGAAAGCTGCTGAATCCTAAGGGCTCGGCTCGCTCGAGTGGCGTCGAGAGGGAATGGCTCGCCGGGGATGGAGCGAGCACAGCCGTCTAGGATTTTTGGAGAAGCAACAGGCTGATCCCAGAACGCAGAGTCTATTGCCGTCCTGAGGTTCGCCATTTCTGCTGTTCAGTGCTTAGGTTGGTGGGTCTTTTTTCCTCCTTATCTGTCGTTTGTTTGTTCTTTTTGAAAAATGGGGAAAAATGGTAATGGAAGAATTACGGAGCGAACGGTGGCGTTTTGGGCTATTGTTCAATTGATGGCCCAGCTATGTTGCACATTTTCAGATTTATGAAGCCCAAAAACAATTACCGTTTATATATTATTTTACTGTTGGTTTAAATTATTCATTTATATTAAATTAAGTTGAGAGCAGGGAGAGAGACAGTTTACTAGCTTCGTGTCCAAATGTAAATGTCTTTTTTATAATTAATAAAAAATAAAAATGAAATGCATTGCATGCCCAATGCAAATGCAGTACTTATTAAGGACAAAAGGGTTAGAAATAAAAATGAGTGATTGTTTAAACTACTTCTAAGCAAAGGTTGGAATGGGAATATATCATTTATACGATGAATTTGCAAAAACCTGAACTGAAGCATAAGCAAGAGTGAAATCCAAATGCTTGAAAGAAAAAACACTCCGACTCGATTACGATAAGTGTACTTGGATATGTTTATAATCATCCAGAAACTTCATCATCAAACTGACGTGTTCCGATAAACTAAGTCCAAATGCTTAATCAATGTCATTACTTCAACTTGTTGATAAACGCCTGAGTTCCATGTTTATCAGCCTGCGCAAGATTTATACTCTTGGAAAAGACTTGCCAACACCCATTTTGGTAATAAGATAAAACTAAAAATTTAAGGTGACATCGATGTTTAAACCAGGGAGCATTGACGCGGTAACTTCTTTTGTTTCAAACATCTAACCAGTAAGGCCAGCTCACGCCTGTGGCACACACTAACATTAACAATCTTCATCCCTCCTGCTTCTCGCTCTCCTAAAATACTATATTTATTTATATCAAAGTGTGCAGTTTTTGTTAACCAAACTCGACTCCCCCAATCAACTCTCATTTCCCACAAAAATTTACAACTATTTCCCTTAGCTTCATGTTTCGTCCCCTATAAAAAAACTCCAACATTAGAAATGAGTTCTTTTTCTTTCATCCTCTTCCTCCTCTTTCTCTTCCACTTCCACTTCCATGCCATAACTGCAAGCAACAATCTAATTCAAGAAACTTGCAAGAAATGTTCCCAAAACGATCCAAACATTGGCTACACGTTCTGTGTAAGTTCCCTCGAAGCGTCTCCAGAGAGCCGCTGCGCTGACCTTGGCGAACTGGGCATCATCGCTATCAAGTTAACGAGGCTCAATGTTACTAGCGCAAGGCATCAAATTAAGAAGCTTTTGAAGAACAAAAAATTGGACCCCAAAGTAAGACCTGGCTTGAATGATTGCTTCGATCTTTATTCCGATGCAATCCTTACTCTGAAAATGGCCATTAAGGACTTTAAGTCTAAGCATTATCGAGATGCTAATATTGAAGTCAGTTCGGTTATCGATGCCTCTACTACTTGTGAAGATGGATTCAAAGATGGAGGCGTAACTTCACCATTGACAAGAAGGAACAGTGATATATTCCAGTTGTCTGCTATATCACTTTCAATCATCAATATGTTCCATTGATTGGTAGTTGTATTTGCTTTTCTTGATTGTATCAGTTTCCTTTAGCTTAGTTGGTTATTATGACGCATATAAATTTCTGTCTTCATCTTCATTTCTCGTTTCATTTCTTCCAATAACAAGGAAAATCAGGAATAAATTTACCTTTTTTGGCATGTTAGAAGAAAGAGTGACGTCCAGATAAGCTTTTTTCCCCATATGGTCCATTGGCTAATTAATTGGACCATATCGCAAATTCCGCCAAAGCAATATGCAAGAAACAAAACTGTTTTTAACCTAAACTAAACTAAAAAACTAGCTTTGAGCATATAAATCATAAGCCAACCCTTCCTAAGACAGAGGAAGTTAAAAAAGAATTCAAAGAAATTCCATTTCAGTAATTGTACATTCTGTAAGAAATGTACATTCTATCAATATGATACCATATATTTGTAGTCATACATCTTATACGTTCAACAGGAATACAGGGACGGCTGCTTCCACACCTCCGTGACAAAACAACACAAAGTTCAACAGAATTAAAAACAGCCCGCATTCAAGGTGGTAATCATCTCCCAATGCAATTAATTTGGCCTAAAACCAGTGAGAGAAATGGAAACTTCCCTCAGTTATCTGTTTTGCTTTATGTTCAGCTTGGAGCATCTATCTCCCATTGATGCAATTAAAAGAGAAGATATGAGGAAGAATGAATGTGTATGCCTAACCAATCAAAATGAAAACAAAATCCCAATAAAAGCTTAAACTATTCAAATGGCGAAAACACTATGCCTTGTTTTGTTTACATGAGACACGAGTGCTTCACAAACTATAATGTGATATAATTAAAAGCATCTTATGGTGTATCACAACACTAAATGGATCTTTAGTTTCATTGTCATGATTGCAGCAATCACAGAAATGCAAGTGCTTTATTTTACAGCAAATTGCAAATGGTACAGGCCAAGCCTAAAATTGAATGAATCCAATTATCACACAAGCAGCGGAAGAAGAAGCACCCATGGAAACTTCCTAATGTGAAAATGATGTTCTATCATAACTTCACAAGAGTTGCAAAAATAAAGCCAAACAAATATAATCATAGTCCCATCAAACATATTCAGATTATTTTCCAGCCCATTGCTGAGGATCAAATCCATTCAGACACCAAACAAGTCAAACAAGAACAAAGTAAATCATTGCTTCCCTCAAAATACAGGGTAATATTTCTCATCCTGAAATCATGAAGCCATTGGATGGTTATAAACATACTCGATAGCAAGATTACAAGAGTCTATTTTCACTGCTTCCTTATCTGGAATTTCAAGCTTGAACTCCTCTTCTATAGCCATTATAATCTCCACATTGTCCAAGCTATCTAAGCCCAGATCCTTCTGGAAATGTACATCAGAAGTCACCTACAAATAATTGTTGTATAATTCTCAATCAGCAGATTTGATGAAAATGCTGGGATTTCAAGTTGGAAGAAAAAATATATACCAAAATTAGTAAGACAGGAGGAAGTATGTGTCTGTTGAAATGGAAAGTAAAATTACAAACAACTGCTAAGCTGTGAAGGAGAGACACAAAGAAGAAGAAGAATTGACATCCCAACTGATACCCTTCGCCACACTGCTCTCAACACACAAATGATTCATTAAAATCTTAAACTGCAGCCACCATAGCATATTCTATATTCCAAATAAAGGGTGCAGGTAGGTTTAGGAAGAAAGGCATAGGATTAGGAAGAATTAGCATCTTCATAATTTTGGAACACCAATTCACTAAATTGGGATCTTAAAAATTATTAATTCAAGAAACTTAAGTAGTATCATATTCATTATGACATATTACCTGTGCAAGAAAGGACAGATAAACACAGCACAAATAAGACCATCAAAATGCATAAAAAGAACACATTGTAACTACTCTGCCATCGTTGGAGTTTAATGCGCAGGGAAATATAAATCCAAGTCCAAATACTTAGCCATTGAAATTTTAACTGCAGTATTCTGCCATTAAATGTAAATTGTAATAAGATTCTAAGATTTCATGCCTCTAAAAGTACCTATGAACCATACATAATTTACAAGCCACATTTTTCTTTATTGATGATCCTCAAAAAAACAAAAAAAAAAATCTTCACTATGAAAAACAAAACCCTTGTCATCTTTTATTTATTTATTTATTAAAAACAAACTGAATAGTTAAAATAAGAAAAATTAAATCACCAATTTACGATGAAATTCTGTTAGGAGTGCAATAATAGAAAAGGAAAACAAGTTTTCAGTTTGATGTTATCAGCTTCGTATGAGTTAGTAGAAAAATCAGAGGCCTAATCAAATTAAGGTTCGAATTAGTCTATGATCCAAGATAATCGTTCGTTCCTATTTGTGCAGTCGCATTTTAACAAAATCCAGTAGGAATCGAAAATAAACTAAATAAATATAAAACAAGGAAGAGGAGGGCGATAGCGGACGAACCTTAGATGGATCGACTTTGGGAAAACTCTTAACCACATCAAGGACTCTATCGATGACCTGTTCCTTTGTTAGATGGTCGTCGTGCGATGACATTAGTCGAATGGAACCCCATAAGCTCCATGGTTGAGATTTGTGCTCGGCTAGGGCTATCGTTTGCGCTGGTACCCGCACATGGCGAAGTAGGGCTGCTCTCAGTGCCATTTTCGTCTCTCGCCTTTGGTAGAATTGGACGCTCGCAGTGAAGCAGTAATAATCTGGCATTTATTACGGGCGGCGAACAATAACAGTGAATTATCACTTCCTACGCACGTGCCTCCTTTTTCCTTCTTTCACACAACGACTCGTCGTCTTTTATCTACAGGGAATACTTGAAAAATAAAGGAAATATTACTAACACACCCTTGAGGTTTGGTCAAGTTAATTAATAAGTCCCAATTTTTTTTAAAAACTAATTATAACATTCCTGAATTTTGATCAGACAAAAAACCACTTGTCCTTGTTTCCTCTATAAATCACAAAGAAGTTAATCAATCGTTTTTAGCATTGGAACACCTCAAAATTGAATTGTAGTCTCCGTGACTTATTATCAGTATCATACTTAAATACTCATAATAATGTTTAGTTCACTATATAATAAAAAAAATATTTTATTTACTCTTCATTATAGTACTAAAGGCTCCAAAAGTTTAACAACCATGTCTAGTTCTAGTCCTATTCTTAGCATCATCTTTCAAGCGTCTTTTTCATTTACTATTCCGAATGTGAGTGTTTAAATCGTTGTGAAGCTGAATTTCACAAATTATGTATTATGAAAAATACAAATCATTTTGTTACTAAATAGATATAATCTTGAGAATCACATTGACAAGAAATTCGCATCTCCACCGCGTTTACTCAAAAATCAATTGAATCCAACATTTACTATCTGGTATCATGAATATCAGCTTGTGCTCAATTGGTTGCTTTTCAATCCGAGTCCCTTCTTTCTAATGTGCCGTGAGTTCCTTCAGTTTTAAAGGTTTGAAGTAAGTTAGAAACCACGTATAGAGCTGGTTCGAGAACTTAAGTGCATTATCTTAAAAGTGTGATTCATTGTCTTGATTGAAATAATGTATCAAAAGACTACTATATACAACATGCCAAATCATTGTCAAATCAACTAATGGCTTCACAAAGCTCCATATTTGAGGATGATCTAGTTGGCGCGATACTTGATGGACTTGGACTTGATTATCGTCTACTTACAAGATCCATCAAAGTGAGGCTTCAACTAATATCTTATGATAATTTCCATGGTCTTCTATAATCGGAAGATCAGTAGTTGAAAAAGCATGAATCTATTGTATCATCTTCCAAATCCACTGCATTTTACAGTAAAGATAGTGTTGGTCGATCAACTAACAATTATTAAAGAGGAGCATGAAGAAGCAAAAAAGGAGGTCAATTGTATGTCTTCTGAAAGGAATTCAAGATACAATCTATATGAGAAACCGTGACATGTTATAAATGGAACTGGTCATATGTCGAGACAGACAATCTCCAAGTCCTTGAAAGGTACCATAGGCACATCATACTGCTCCCAATTCAACTCAACCACGGTTTTGGATTGTTGCTTCTAGTGCAACACATCATTTGACTGGGTCTCTAAACAACCTTTGTCTCATGGTTCGGATGGAGTCACTCTTAGCAATGGTAAAACAATTTCAATCTCTCATAGGCAGTATTATTTTATATGTGATAATTCCAAATTTCGGTTAAATAATATGTTCTTTTCGTCTCAATCACCGTTTAGTTTACCGTTTAGTAATTCTTTGCTCGTGGTAATTAGGGTGTCATCGCCGAAAGACTAAAAATTTAAGGTGATATCGATGTTTAAACCAAGGAGCATTGACGTGGTAACTTCTTTTGTTTCAAACATCTAACCAGTAAGGCCAGCTCACGCCTGTGGCACACACTAACATTAACAATCTTCGTCCCTCCTGCTTCTCGCTCTCCTAAAATATAAAACACCACAAACATATCGCACAGGGTTCTCCGATTTCGCTATCTCGGTTTCTCGACGACCGATCCGTTGACGTCGTCGATAACTTTTCAGCGAGATCTCGACTTCGGGTGCTAGTTTGATCCAATCTTTGGCTAGATCCGCATAATGGCTCCAGTTTCGGCTCTGGCCAAATACAAGTTGGTGTTCTTAGGTGATCAGTCTGTCGGTAAAACCAGTATAATCACTCGTTTTATGTACGACAAATTCGATAACACTTATCAGGTAATTTTCCACTACCAACACCACATCTATCAGTTTGCTTGTTTGTTTGGATTGTCGATTGCTTTTTGGAACTGATAATTCCTTCAGTTATTGTTTTTCTTTTTTTTTAAGATTTACGTGGTCTAAAATCATGTGTTGATTTGATCTGGTTTTTCAAATCGATATCCCTATTAATGAACACATTTTTATTTATATTGCTTAGTTATTTTGGCATTTTCTAAGCTTATATTGTACATTTCATTGATAACCAGGCGACGATTGGTATCGATTTTCTATCAAAGACAATGTATCTTGAAGATCGAACTGTTAGATTGCAACTATGGTGAGGTTTTAATATTATATCTACGCTGATTCATTATCATTTTCCCCTCTTAGTTTTAGTATACCTGCCAAAGTTATTCTAACATGATGATTTGTATTGAGATTTTATTGTGAGTGTATTTTCTTAGCAAACCTCAAACAAACATTTGCATGTGAATTGTGAATCTAGTGGTATTATGGTACCTGGTATTATGCTTTGAAGTGTGATGCATGTGTGAGCTATTGGTTTCTTTGGTGACAATGATTGTGTTAGCAAAAACCCCCCTTACATGCAACGTTTAATGCTACAAGTACTACTGAGATTGGAAAATATGCTTTTGGTGTTGATTTATCCGTTGGCTGGTTAACGCTCACATGCTCATAGTTTAGTGTGAAGTTTATCAGTTCCTTTTGTGAACTCTTGCTAAATTCATTGCCTTCTTAAAGTGATGTCTTCACGTCCTCATGCTTTGTGGCGGTGAACATTAGCATACAGTATTGAATTTAAGTATATAGTATTGAATTTTAGCTGCATTTCTTGAAGTATAGGAAAATGGGTTTCTTGCAATGCCAGTTATGGTAGATATCCTCGGTTGTTTGGTATGCGGATTATATTTTAGCACTGATATGCAAATAGCCAATTTTTTTTTTTTTTAAATTATTGTACACTGTATTGAGTTTATATTCATCAGGTAATCATACCTGATGATTCAAAAGCACTCTATTGTTATGACTTCTATATAGGGATAACATCTCTCTTTGCTTGATAAAGCTGTGTATTCGTAATTTGCTTTTCATCAAATGGAATTTTCTTACCCTATATGCTATATATTTTTTCATATCTGAAATATGAAATTGACACACACAGGGACACTGCTGGACAGGAGCGGTTCAGAAGTCTTATCCCAAGTTATATTAGGGATTCTTCAGTAGCAGTTATTGTTTATGATGTTGCAAGTAAGTGGCTGTCCCTTTCTTTCTTCCTATATTATGGCTGTGTGCCGGCCATATCTCAATACTCTCTGTTGCTATATACAAGAGAATTGCTTGTAGATGGTTTCTGCTTTACTGAAAGTCATTCTCACAATGTATCATATCTTATTGACGGTCATTCCTTTTTTATTAAATTTCCTAGATTAGATGATTTACTGTTGTGCTGGCTTCTTATCGCTTGCTTGTTGGAAATTTTATAACTAAACTTTCTTCCTTTTTTTTTAAAAAAAAAATTAGGTAGGCAGTCATTCCTGAACACTTCTAAGTGGATTGAAGAGGTTCGGACTGAGCGGGGCAGTGATGTCATCATTGTACTTGTCGGGAATAAGACTGACCTGGTGGACAAAAGGTGACGAATCACATTTTGTTCATTTGTTGGAGTTCCACGTGAAATTTGTTTGTTAGATTGTTTCATGCTCCATTTTTGTTGCATATGAGGATTGATATGTAGCATGGTTTTAGGAAAATGCATAGATGTAAACATAGTTTAATCCTGAACATATAACCTAATTTTTTTACTGTTTGAAAATGGAGAACAGTAACACTATGGTAAAGAAATTTCAGTTTCTGAAGAAGGCTGTGAAAATAAAGTGGCAAAAGATATGGTGTACTACTGGAAACCGTAACTAATGTATTTAATTTCGAGGGGATTTTGTATATTTTAAATTTATGCAAGGGAAGCAAGCCCAAAAGGAAGTTCTTATTTTGTTTAAAAGAGGTTGCCCTACTTGAGAACAACATGTAATACAACTCTGCTTTCTTTTTAATAAAAGAAAATAGTCTTATGGTGGGATAGTTTTGTGCTTGTTTGTGGATTCTTATTACTTTTTTGACAGGCAAGTCTCAATAGAGGAAGGAGAAGCTAAAGCTCGTGATCTCAATGTCATGTTTATTGAAACTAGTGCAAAGGCTGGCTTCAATATCAAGGTAATTGCTTCTGCTTGCTTGGGCACATAAGTTATTTGTTTTGAAATTTATTTTAAGTGCTCAACTGATATATTAGTGATTAGAGATGTGAAGGGGAACTGATAATGTAGCTTGTTGTAGTAAACATTTTGACCTTTTTTTTCAATTCTCCCTTTCCAGGCATTATTTCGGAAGATTGCTGCAGCCTTACCAGGAATGGAAACACTTTCTTCAACTAAGCAGGAGGACATGGTGGATGTCAATTTGAAGTCTTCCAACACAAATGCATCACAGTCTCAAGCACAATCTGGAGGATGTGCCTGTTGATACACAAAATTAAGAACTAGGCTTTTTCTTTTTTATTCTTTTACAGCATTCCTTTGCATGTTTGTGTAGAGTTTGGCTTTATTTCATCCTTAAAAAGTTTTCTTGTCAGGAGAGACTATATGGTAGTTGTAAGGCTAGTCCTAAACTTTGTTTTTATTTGTTTTTCAGACCTGTGAAAAATCTTCCATTAGTAGTTTCAAATTTGCTTTGTCGCGGAAAATGTTTCTGTGGTTTTTTTTTTATGCAGTCTGAAGGGCCATGCTCCATGGAATGGGTGGGGAGCACAAGAAGGAAAAAAAAACATTTACGTTTGTATTTTGATAATTTTTATGTTGTTATTAGTAGTAAAGAGATATTTAAGGTTATATATGCTACAAGAATGTTTAAGAGTCCAACAATCTATGGCAAATTGATTAGCCAGTTGGGTTATTGGTGAATACGTCGGATTTCAATTTGGCTATTGTTGCCGTGTGTGATTTCCCGAATTCTTCAAGACGATGCTTGTTTTTTATTTCTTTTTACAAAGATATATTTCATTATCTTAACTAGAAGAAGATACAAGAAGTTCTAGTTGAGCTTATGGATTTACATAGAAACTCATTACGTTTGCTTGAGAAAAAAAATAAAACAAATGTTCTCAAAAGATGTGGTTTGTCTAAATTCTAATTTCCAGCGTAATATTTTAGCGTTATGTTCACAGTTTGCCAAAAATAATTCGTATTAGTACATTAAAAGGTTACTTACAGTCGTTGCGGTCCAAACTTCCAATAAAATAAAAATGAAAATTATTGTTGTAGAAAAATTGCAAATCTTTTCTCTTCTTTAATTTATATGAGCAAGTGGCCTAGCGATATATGATTAGCTTCTTAGAATTGATTCCCCGCCCTAAAAGAAATCTGACTGCGATATAAGAAAATCCACGTGGGCAAAAGAGGACTGTTCGGACGGGGTCAACACACAAGCAGCTGTGCCGCGAATTTGGTTTGGAAACTGGAATAGAATGGGATCCGTGAATCTCTACTACTACGCCAACTGCACGCACCACTCACAGTAGAAAGGGTGTCAGCTGAAGCTTTTTTCCTTTCTTAAATGTTCTTTGATTTTACTTCTCCTTATCGAATTTCAGCTCTCTGCTATTTCTAGTCTTCCTTCCCATTTTAGGCAAACATGACAGGTATTGTTTCTCGATTCTTCTACTTCCTTTTTTGTTTGGTTAATGCTTCGTTCGTTGTGATGATGCCTTGTGAGTTTTTTAATCAATTAGTATGCAGTTGTCTTCAATTCTCTTTTGTTTTGTGGTCATTGAGTTTGAATTTTTTAGAATTCTGTAATTGTGGCACCCACCCAAAGAAAACAGCAAAAATGATCTTAAAGCAAATTTCAGATAATTTTCAAAATCAGGAGATTTCAGATAATTCGTTTGAGATGCAAACATATAAGCTCCACTATAAATAAGGAGTTTTTAAGCCACTAGTCCAGTGCATATAATTTGGAGCATAAAGTGTTTGTTTCGCTTGAAATGTATGAATCAATCTAATACTTATTCTCTTTTCCATTGGTATTTGATTCTTTGGCTAATGAGTAATTACTACTACTGACTATGTTGGATATGTACTTGTCTTGTTGATCTTCTCTAAATTGTTTTGTCTCATTTACCCTGTTACAGATAATCAACAACCAATTTTGAATAAGGATGAACACACTATTGCACGGTCCCTATTGTTGAATCTCAAGCATTGGCAATGGTGGCTGTTGGTGGCTATCAACATCATCTTCCTTGTTGTAGGCCAATCTGCTGCTGTTCTTCTGGGTAGACTTTATTATGACAAAGGTGGAAATAGTAAATGGATGGCAACACTTGTTCAGACTGTTGCCTTTCCTATTCTTTACATCCCTCTTGTTTTACTTGCTTACTTTCAAGATTCTTCAGCCTCTTCCAGTTCCACCCCCACACCATCTATGAGAACTCTTGCTTTGATCTATTTCTTTCTTGGAGCACTAATAGCTGGTGATAACATGCTGTATTCTACTGGGTTGTTGTATTTGTCAGCGTCTACTTATTCCCTCATTTGTGCATCCCAATTAGCTTTCAATGCTGTTTTCTCATACTTCATCAATTCTCAGAAGTTCACTTCATTAATTCTCAACTCTGTGGCTATGCTTTCATTTTCTGCTGCACTTATTGCAGTCAATGATGACTCTGGTGGCCCGTCTGGAGTCTCTAAGTGGAAATACATTGTTGGATTCCTTTGTACTCTTGGTGCTTCAGCAATATACTCTCTTGTGCTTTCACTCATGCAAGTTTCTTTCCAAAAGGTAATTAGAAAGGAAACATTTCCTGTAGTATTAGAAATGCAAATTTATACATCATTTGTTGCTAGTTGCATCTCTGTTATTGGTCTTTTTGCTAGTGGGGAATGGAAGATTCTTCATACAGAAATGGAGAGTTTTGGTTACGGAAAAGTGGCTTACATTATGACACTGGTTTGGACAGCAGTGAGTTGGCAGGTTTGTTCTGTAGGTGTTGTAGGATTGATTTTCTTGGTATCTTCTCTTTTCTCCAATGTGATAAGTACTCTTGCCTTGGCTGTATCCCCTATTGCTGCTGTCTTGGTTTTTCATGACAAGATGAACGGACTGAAGGTAATTGCATTGCTTATGGCTTTTTGGGGTTTTGGGTGTTACACATACCAGAATTATCTTGATGATTCTAAGGCGAGGAAAACACAAATTGATGAGACTAATCGTGATTCTTTATGTTGATAACTTAAAATAGGTGAGTACGCCTTATCATTCTCTGTTTAAGGCCATTGGGTGATAATGTGTTCCTCACTTTCTATTGTGCAATCATACCATATAATATCAATTTATTAGTTTCTTTTATTTATTAGGTAAGATGGGTTCTAATTTTATGAGATATATATAGATAATGAAGTGACTTTACAATCCGTATGCTATTCTTCTCTGAGTTGGATCCTAGAGTCTGAATTGATCCTTTAGCCTTTGTTTGTTTGGAGGGAATTGGAGAGAAAGGAAAAGAAAGGCAATGCAATTCTATTTCCTTGAATTCCTTGGTTTGGCCAAAAAATTAATCTATTTAGAGAAACAAACAACGGAAATAAAATTATAATTCAATTCTATTAATTTGTTTTCTTTTTCCCCTACTTATATCATATATTTACCTTTGCACAACTGAGCAAACAAACAAAGGCTAGATATGTGCTAGAAGCTCTTTATTGCTATTTGATTAGAAAATAGAAGAAAGCTACATCAAGACAATATTAAATATTTGGATCCTTGAAGAAATTCTGTTGGCCTATAGGAATATCTGTCGAAAGTCTTGTTTTTTGTTCTGGTTTACATGATGTTGGTAGTTATATTATTGAGGTATATGATGAGAATGTCAAAGCCGCAAAAGCACAAGTTAAAAGGTGAAACCTGTTACTTATTTCTCAACTGTGATGCTGAAAAGTGTAAACACATGTGCATGGTTTGTTCCTCTCAAAAATGGAAAAAGTTAATGCTTACTACCTGCTTCAATGGCTGTGTTTCAACAATAGTATAGTTATGGAATCACTCGTACGTCATGTGGAAGACTTTTTGAATCCCTCTTCTGCTGCATTGCATAACATTCCTTGTTGCATTTCATACACTCAAAAACAGAGATGGAAATGTAATATGATATTGAAATAATAATAGTAATAATAGGAATTATTCTTAATTAGATTGGATGAGAATTGTCGAGACGTAAAGAAATGCATAGAAAAGATAAATGAGAGAATACGAAGCACATACAGACATGTTTACTTTATCTTATGATTAGTAATTGCACGTTACTATCACTCTGTCGTTTTGCCTCCGAAGCTTCGTTTCTATTTCACTTTTGCTTTTTGTTTTCTTGTGATTAATAAACCTAACACTTTGTATTTGTTTATTTTTCTACATTGCATTTTTAAGATCCTATTAATTGTATGACTTTTAAATTATAATTTTCTAACATATGCCTATTTAAAATCTAGGATTTTACTTGAAATATCACTTATTTGTGGAATGTGTGCGTATACTATAAATTAGTATATTTAAAATTGTCAACTTTTTTTAATCTCGATCCCTTAATAAGGTAAAAAAATAATAATAACGGAGAGAAATTTTGAAATAGATCTTCTAATTTAGAATCACGTAAAAGGTTAGATTTATCAATTTTTTTTTTTTTTGAGTCATCTAATTTTGATGCTCTAATCATGGTCTATTTTTTATTATTGGGGAATTGGTCCAATTCCAACGGGCGAGGTATAATATTTAAAAATTTAAATTTAATAAACTTGTCAATTTTATTACAATATCTCGGTCAACTATATCCTAATCTAATACATTTTTAAAGTTCAATGAATTGTTTTGTTTTTCAAATAAGGCATATAAGTGAATTATTTTGTAAATAAATTTATAATCTATAATGATAAATGAGTCGTATACAAAACAATTTAATAATTAGTGGTTTGACTATTGGTAACTAAATTATTTTGCAATTTAAAATTAATTTAATACATAAAGACATAAAGTTATTATTTTTACCCACCACGTTGTCGAGATCATACATACAATGGAAAGCTTTGACTAACTAAACAGAAGCACTATCCATTCTATATAATTTGGTGTTAGTAACTGAATACATTACATATAAACTGATACGCAATTAAGTAATCAATCAAACAAGTGTAACTGATCTTTTATATATATATATATATATATATATGAAAGTTTGTAATATAATGTGTAGAGCGAAAAAGGAAAGGAAGTAATTATAATATAAGTGATAATAGGATGTAGACTATATTTATTTTATTTTGTATGTTTTTAGAACTGCAACTTCTATAATTACAACTATAGTATCTCAACTCAACGTCCGGAAAGAAAAGTCTCAAAATAGAAAATACGGATAGACTATTAAGAAGGCAGATGGTGGAGTGGAAATGAGGTAACGGATGTTGGCCTCAGAAAGTCAGATGTTTTAATTATAATATTAAATGCGTATCCACGTAAGAATATAAGACTCTCAGAAGAACAAAAAGAGAAGTTTTGAAATATATAAAGAAAAAAAGGCAAATAAGAAAAGTGAATGGAGCTAAGTAGATTTGAATTTGTGGATGTTGGAGAAAGGGAAATGGGTTCCGCCACCCACCAAGAATGGATGCCATTCTTCTTCGGCTTTTTCAATGAAATCACCTCAAACTTTTCGCCTATCCTATCATCAATTGCATCTCACTTGAGAATGCAATTGGTTAATTTCCAATTTATTTGGATGATATTGGCACAAAGTTAGTTGAATTTGAAGTGAAATTGGTAATAGGCTAAAAGTTAGTGGTAATTTCATTGGACAGGCCTGCATTGCCTTTGCCTCCACCCACTTTTTTTTTTTTAATTCCATTTCACAAGTGCTCAACAAACAACACTAATGCAAAACAGTCTGTGACAATATCACCTAACCCAACTCTTCTTCTCCATTTTTCTTTTGTGCACTTCATCACCTTCATTCATTATAATGCATAAAACTTGTGATTTCTACTAAATTTTCAGTGTATTAGACAAAATTACTTTTGAGTGAAATGTTAATGTATTAACTTTTTGAACTAATTAAATCAATAAATACAAATTCTGAGGGTAAGATTCTTAAAAAAAGAGTCCTATTCTCAACAACTACAACAAAAAAAAATCCTATAAACTTTACTTTAATATTCAAAATGGTATGAAATGTGTAGAAAAAAAAGAATAAAATGATTTTTCTCTTCTCTTTGAATTAGAACTCAAGGGAAATCAAGATCTTGGGCCATTTTTTCTTAATTTTAACTAAATTCAATTATAAAAATAAATAAATAATAATGGAAAAGTATTAAATTGGACCAATTTATCAAGTTTTATGAGAGTCTCTACCAAATCATCAAAACCTATGAAACTGAAAGTCAAGGAAAAACATTTAGCTAAAATCTAAAATATCATTTATAGAAATTACACAAACCAAAGAAGAAATATTTATATATAATGATATACTATATGTTTCATTTGTGCTAATAACAAACAGTGATTAATAAAAATGTACACGCAAATCACAAAACCATGACTTGTAATTCTTTTCCCTCTATTCATATTTTTAACTTATAAAAAAAAAAAAATTACTACAGTATGTATGTGATAAATAATACCGGAAATGAGGAGGGGCAGAAACGTACTTTGGGAAATACCACCACAACACCGCCGTGGTCAAATGTCAACTATGACATTCTCAACGGTTGTGATTGACTCTTCCAAAATCACAAAGCTTCCTCGACCTGTTCGCGCAAAATGACGCTGCCGTCGATAGATGAGGCTTCGCGGCACTTCTCACCTCTCCGGAGAATCCCATGTCAGGCGGCAATCCGCCTTTCTGATTCCAGTGCCTGTTGGGGCTAGCTCTCACCAGCGGACTCAAACAAAACGCTAATCCTGACATGTTTTTCCCGTGACCCGGCTTCCCCCGTCTGGCTGTAGCCGGAGCTGAAGGCGTCCTCTTCCACCAATGAGACGACTCTGAAGAGGACCCGCTGCCCGACGGAGAGCGATCGCAATCCTCGCACTCCTCCTCTGAATCGGGTCCTCCGACCGGCGACATTCCCCGATCTGTTCTCCGGCGAGGCTTATGTCCGATAGATGAGGAGTATTCCTCGGAGAAGAGCGCAGACTGCTTTTTCCTTCGAGCAGAAAAGACGGCGGAGAACCAGGAAGGCGAAGAAGAAGAAGCCTCGCTCGAATTCCGAGAAGGAACGGAATCAGCAGGATCCGGATTCAATTTCTCGGATCTGGAGCGGAACAGGTGCGAAAGGAGCGAGAATCTGGCGTGCTTTGGTTTCCTACGGGCATTGGAGGCGGTGAAGGTGGAGGAAGAGCTGTAAGTGGGGCCCACTTGAGGAGTACTGTAGAAGCGGAGATGGTGGGACCATATGGAAGTGTCGTCAGATTTCCGTCGAGCAACGTAAGGCGAAACGGAACGGGGGAATACAAGAGGAGGCGGTTGTTGGGAGTCAGACTTGCGGCAATCATCGACTGCGGCGCGAGAGCGAGAGCGGTGGTGGAGCTGCGCCTGTGCAGCGATGAGGGCGAGAAGGCGTTCGCGGAGACAGGAGGCGCAAACGCCGACGCTGCTACTGAGGTCACAAGGGTGCTTCTTACACCTCATCTATATCTATCAATCTATGTACCTGTATCTGATGAGGAAGCAGTAGAAAGAAGTTAACAAGAGCGAGGCATTCATGTGCGGATGGCGTAATCCTTCGCCATTGTAGCAGAGATCTGACGAGGAATCAAAAGCCACGCAGACCTATGGTTTTATTTAAAAAAGAAGAGCAACTAGGAAAAGCTAACAATGAATTGGGAGCTGTTGGAGTTTAAATGGGTAGTGTTTGGTGCGTGTATTAAATTTAGGGACCGAAAAATCAAAATCCAATAAATAGAGCGAGTGTCGTGTGTAAAGGCACGGGTCAAATTGCAAAAGTACACAACTCTTCGCTATTATTTTACCTTTTTCTGTTTGGTGGATAAGCTGTTGTATGACCCAGAAGTTCAAATTCAATTGTCTCAGTTGTAAAAACAAAAATTACTGATTATGGAGGGAGTACTTTTTTCAGTTATTTACTCGAGTCTTTTACTTTGTAATTATATAAAATAAGCAGGTAGACACGCGCTATTTTGGTAGCGTGCAAAAAGTCAGTTAAAAGGGAACAAATATAGGTGGGCGCGATCCAGCAGTGCAATCATATGGGCTTTGTTTATCACACGACTGCTTGTCATTTTGTAAAGACATGCACGCGCTTCAGGGTGCCTTGGGTAATTGGGCTTAGGCCTTCAACTATAATTTAAATTTTACAATTGTATGAAATAAGTAAGGTGTAGTTTCAATTTAAAAAACAAAATAGTAGAAATATATTTTGTTTGATAACTGATTTAATTATCTTTCTTTTATATTAATTAATCAAAAAAAATTTAAATTAATTAAAACTGGTAAAATAGCTTTTCCTTAAAAAAAAAAAATAGTTAAATACATTTCTACATTTATTTATCTCATCTCATTATTTTATTATTTAATTGCGAAATTTCGTTTTTTAAAATTTTGAGTCCCTTTCACATTTATTTCATAATTTTCATTAACGAACTCTTCTTTTCTCTTTCTTTTCCAAAAATTTTCATTGTTATTTCTTCTTCTTATTTGGATAGAAATAGAAATCTGTAAAGTTATAATATTAATGATGTCAATCGATTAAAATGAATAATTGGAATCAGATCGAAAGGAGCATTAGATAATGCTTTTAATTAAGCAGTTAATGGAAGTGATTTTTTATGGTTTTAACGAAATAAAATGGAGGGAAGTGGAGAGCAAGAAGTTGTCTAATCTCTGTTTTGTCTAACAACCCAATTTTGAGTAGCTCATAGGTGGTGGGGGGTTAATTTATATATTCTCTTTTCCGTAATGATAAATAAAAGATTAGCAGTAAAGAAAGGAGAACATAATTATATTTACTATTTTAAGTGCGCACTCTATGAGGTGTCAAATTCTATTGCTTCCTTCCTAATAAGACGCTGCTTTGCTGGCCTCCAGTACATGGGATGGGATTCTTATGTTTATATAGATACATTAAATCTAAGCACTATGCACTTTTTTTTTTTTTTTGTAAGTGTATTATTATGTGTGACATCCTCTGTGTACTGCAACAACAGGTAGAGGGGGTGCACAATTTTAAGATCACCGTGATTATTAGACTCGGCCCACTAATTCTTCTTTTTTGCCAAACTCCACATTATCGAGTATCAACCCATATAACCAAACATCAATTCGAAAGGGCATGTGAACCCACCCGCCATTGATAGGCTAAATAGCAAGAGGTAGTAAAGAATTGCAATTTGTGTAAACCACTACAAATGTTTATTTAATATAACACGTTGTCAAAAACAAGGTTATAGTTTCATTTAAATATCCATATTAGTTAATGTCATTTGTCCCTCCATAATTTAGTATAATAATCTTATTTTTTTTTTAATATTGTTTTCTTCTTCAAGTCCCAATTTGATATTATTTCCCAAAAAAAGATTTCCTTCCTTAATGCATAATTGATCTCATTATTAGTGATAAATAATGTATGTCTGCGTGTGGTATTGGTAGGCCTAGGCTATGGCCTCCTACTTATTTTATTGCAAGTAAGAAGAGGATTATTTACGGTTGATTACGTGATTAGAGAAGTAGGAGGTGCAGAAATTATAGACCGGACCATGGAAAGAAATAAAAAACATATTAACAATGATTTGAAGTAACTAAATTGAAAATGTCTAGCGGGAAGCATTCAACAAAAGCCACTAAAAGAAAACCATGATGAAATATGAAGAGCCATCATCATACCATTTAGTTAAGGTAGCATAACATTGCATATTGTTTATAATTCTTCTTTTCTCAATCAAAATCTGGATAGAATAAACCTTTTCAATTAAAATTGATTGTCAGTTGTTGGCAGCTTGTGATTAAGTCAATTACTTACAACTTATGAGTTTAATAGCTGAGAAATGGTACCTATCAACTTCAATGCATTATTTAATAGTTTGTTTTGGTTTTAAAAAAATTATATTATTTTTGTCCTCTAATAAATTTGTCATGATTATAAATATAACGTTACTTTGAATAATACGACATATATTTATTAAAAAAAACTGTTTGAACAATTGATTAATTTTTTAATTTTTTCGTCAAATGGATGTTATTTCAATCAAAATAAACACTTTACAATTTAAATAAGATATGACTGGTTAATTTATCTCACTCGTTAATTAACGGTAATCTTATTATTTCTTGTGGTTGCAAGAGATCATTTGTTCTTATTGCAACACATTGAAAATAAAAGATCCACATATTGTCTCCCATTCCAAATCGTGCTATGGTTGTAAGATTTAGAAACAAAAATAAGAAATCGATTTTATTCGATGGATCCATTGTACAGCTTACTGCTCAAGTTCTTCAATTTGAACAATCAAATAAGAAACTACTTCTAGAAATTACTTCAATCTGTACTTGCGATTAGATGCAATTTGTTATGAAATCCCTAAACCAAATGCATTTTTATGGACATCACTGATTCGCTCTCTTTTCCTTTTTTTTTATCTCCATTGTATGATTGTTTTTTATTTTGGTTTTCAATCGGTCAAGAAGAAAAGCAATTTGTGCATGGTAAATAAAAACAACGAAATACTGGCATCAGTTTTAATTATATTAATGACAATGAAAATTGACTATAGCACTGGAGAGTTTTCAATTTAATCCAATGTCTATAAATAGAGGTTGCTAAATCACCCTCTATTTAAAATGGACTAAAATTCTTGTCACCGTCTTGCATGGTGGTGATTGCTTGATTTGCGCGAAATTAGTGGATTACCAGTTGACCTTTGACTCTCAGGCTAGGCTGGAGCTGGAGGTGCCCAGTTCGTTAGCAAAAAGTTTTCTCTCCACGACGGAAGTTACCGAACAAGGAAAATCTTAAGACACACTTAACTTAACCGCTCAGCTCCAAAGCTCTCTCTTACGCGCTCAGTCCACCACCACCACCACTGTCGCTTCTTCTAATACTAGGGTTCTGACTGTTTTCTAACACTCTGATCTATCTCGCAATCCGTTATACGGTGAAAATAATGTCCAACTTCTCTAGGCAAATCAGAGCGTCTTCGTCTCTGATCAATCGGCTTAAACATAGAATGACGAATCCTGCTATTCTAACACAAATTACTAGATCTTTCACTACAACTGAGGGCCACCGTCCCACCATTGTCAACAAGCGAAGCCTTGATATCCTTCACGACCCTTGGTTCAACAAGGTAATTATTATCACTTCTTTCTAATTTGCTTTTCAGTTTAAGCCTTTAAGGTTGATTCTGTTTAAAAAATAAAAAAAAAGTGAAAAACGAAAATTCCAATTGGTTGTGATCTATAGTGAGTGAAGTTGATTCTATTTTGTTCATGGTTAATTCAATGCAACGTGCAGGGAACGGCGTTTTCTATGACGGAACGTGATCGTCTCGATCTTCGGGGGCTTCTCCCTCCCAATGTTATGTCTTCTGAACAACAGATTGAACGCTTCAGTAAGTTTTTCTTTATTATTATTATTATTATTATTATTTTTCCATTCCCTCCTGCCTCTGCGCTGACAGTTTTGCCTAATTTGTCAAACGCCATAGCAATTCACCATCCAGTTCGTGTTTATTTCCTTTGTTTAGAGTATTTATTCTAATTCGAGACAGCATATATAAAACTGAATGCTTACTGCGAGTCTTTATTTACTTGATCATATAAATGAGGAAACTCTGTTTGTGCACAGTGGCTGACTTGAAGAGACTTGAAGTGCATGCCAGAGATGGACCCTCTGATCCCAATGCTCTGGCCAAGTGGCGCATCCTTAATCGGTTGCATGACAGAAATGAAACAATGTACTACAAGGTAGGTGGCTGTCCTTTTTTTTATACTCTACTCTATCTGGATCGCGGTTCACTGAAGTAGTTTTACTGTCACAATCCTAATTTGCTTCACATTGGATCATCAATATTGAATTTTTCAACTATTCATTTATTTTTATGAAAATAATTCTAAATAGGTTTTTCATACTTATACATTTTGAGATCAGTTTATTATTTGGGTTGTTATTGTGTTGTGATAACTGATGAGAATCGAAAGGTTGTGTCAAATTTTTGCAAAATGTTATGATTGGTTTACGGCAAGTCCAAGCCGTAGGGAGGTAGCCAGCTGCTTACCAGAAGAAAAATTTCAGGACTTCTATAAACATGAGTCATGTTAAGAATTATTTTTTATTTCACTTGTGTTCAGATAGACAAGCTTCTTTTTGCTTCTATACAGCAAGCTTCTCTACTTCTCGCAGTCATTATAGTTTCCATATTAAAATTATACTACTACTTTAAGCCAACAAACACCAGAGCTACTGGCCGTGCTATTCCATAAAAGAGGCTACCTTTAGTGACTCCACAGTATCAATGTATCTCTTCCATCTGATCTGATGACATCATTCTGTCTCATTACATGGTGGAGGCACAGGGAAGGGATTCTTTGACATGAGTTCTCACTGTCATTTGCATTTTTGACCATATGTTAAATGTGGAACTTCCCTTTTATGTTGTCCTACTTGGAAGGTTAAAAAACATTCCATGCAAGTACAAGTGTGCAACCATTCTTACATAAGTTTCCACCTAAGCCAATAACTTTATTTGAGTTTGTAGCATTTTCCTGAACTGAACAGGTTCTGATTGCAAATATCGAGGAATATGCTCCAATAGTATACACTCCAACTGTGGGTCTTGTTTGCCAAAATTACAGCGGCTTGTTCAGAAGGCCAAGGGGAATGTATTTCAGTGCCGAAGATCGTGGAGAAATGATGTCCATGGTTTATAACTGGCCGGCTGAGCAGGTTTTTATTACTTGTCCATTATGCTGTTAACAGGACCTCTCTATGGAAATACATTTCCTAGCTAACAGGTTTTAGTACTGATGATCTTACATTTGCTTGCCCTTTTCTACAGGTTGATATGATTGTTGTCACAGATGGAAGCCGGATATTGGGTCTTGGGGATCTTGGAGTTCAAGGAATTGGAATTGCAATTGGGAAACTAGATTTGTATGTTGCTGCTGCTGGAATAAATCCTCAAAGGGTATGTTGTTGCTTTATATGTCTCTTTTTTGGTACGTACATCAGCTCTGATCTTAGTAGCTCAGATACTGGCTATGATCCTTGTTCGAATACTTCCTTTCTCTTCTCTTTTATGCACCCGAATATTCTTCAGCATTTTTTGTTTTCCAATAGATTTTTGGTGAGGTTTGTTTCTTTGTTGTATTAGTCATTTGGCTCAGACATGTGTCACCCACTGCGCATATTAGTTATATGCTTTGTTCCACACATTGTGTTAGTCATGAAAAGGCAGAGGAACTATTGAACTTAAAGGCTTCTTGTATGCTATATGATCTTTGATGTTTCCGTTCTCTTTGGTAATATTCCATTACATTGTAACTGGCACACACATGCAGGGAAACACTATATGCATGTATATGGTTTATTTTGGACTGCAAGATTTTCTATTTTAATGTGGTTGCTTATATTATTATTGATTTCTAAAAGTGATGTCACTTGCATTATCTTCTGACTTCTGCTTAACTTGTTATTCTTGGCACCTTATTTTTGTTGGAATATTGTCTATTTTTTTTTAATAGATTCTCTGTGTTTTCCATGTATTAGGTGCTTCCTGTAATGATTGATGTTGGTACCAACAATGAGAAGCTGCTGAAAGACCCCTTGTGTAAGTCTCTGTTGTATCATTTTGAAAAATATTCTCAGCATGTTAGGATATTGTTGTCTGTTTTCAAGATGACACTTTATCCTTGATTTCCAGCACTATACATAGGGCTTGTAAAAAAAAAAAAAGCCTCTATTCAGATTTGCTAAGACATAGAAGCTTGTATTTATATTGACATTGGATCTCCTTATGAGGTTGTGAAAACTTCCCAAAGAATGACAAAATTAGTATTTTTTTGTTGATAGATTTGGGATTGCAAGAACACCGACTTGATGGTGATGAGTATGTTGAAGTCATTGATGAATTCATGGAGGCAGTATTTACTCGTTGGCCAAATGTGATTGTGCAGGTAATTTAAATTTTCTGTACCCTACTTAATAAATTAGTGCATCTGTGGACTCTCAATTCCAATTTTTTTTTTGAAATTTTAAGCTCTGTTTATTCAGTTTGAGGATTTCCAAAGCAAGTGGGCGTTTAAGCTGTTGCAGCGATATAGGAATACCTACAGAATGTTCAATGATGATGTCCAGGTATTTGTGTTTCTCTATTTTTACTGTAGCATCTGCTGGATAAAATAATTAGTGAATCAAGTGAGTGGTGCAATCACATTTCTTATTTCAAAAGAGGAGGGGGGAGGGGGAAGCTATAGAAAGAATTTGTTTTATCAATAAAATTAAGGCAACACTAATACAATATCTCTAATTTGGCCATATGTATATGTTGATGTGCTTGTGTACTGATATTGTATTGTCCAGTGATGTATGTTTTTAAGAAATAATCAATCAACTACATTAGGTCATGCATGTAAGTTTTGTAACAGAATTTTGAATGTTTATTTGTTTTGCCTAATCATGTGGTCTGAAGTCAATTTATTTTCCTGTACAGGGTACAGCAGGGGTTGCAATTGCTGGCCTTTTAGGAGCTGTAAGGGCACAAGGCAAGCCAATGATTGATTTTCCAAAGCAAAAGATTGTAGTTGCTGGTGCTGGAAGGTTAGTTGACTGTTGCAATTTCCGGATTCCCAATAATGCATCTTGATATTCCCAAAACGCAAATTCTCTCTCTTAGACACTCCAGAAATAGAAAATGGAAAAAGGATGAGGTATTCCTTCTGATGGAGTTGGGAGGAAAGTTTCATCCTGCATCTTCAAAATGCTTCATGTCCACCAAAGGAGACAAAATTGTTTTGTGTGGCAATCTGACTTTTAGGCTAATACATATGTGATTCAATGGTTTCATAACATACAGTTATTGTTCTGATTTGTCATATGAAGTTACAGATTGTGCTTCTCAGAGAACTATGCTTTTATTAGGATGAGATAATTGATTTTCATAATTGTGCCAATTGCTAAAAAAGACATCTAGATTCTAGATTGAAAGTTGACTAATAGTCCTAGTACTGGCCATCTTGGTGAGCAGTGCTGCATCAGATCACTTGAAGTCATGATCCTCATGATGTTATCATTCTAAATAAATGAATTCAGATTATTACTCATGCTATACAGTGGGAATATCTCCTGTTATGGGTTGAAAAATTTAGAGTTAGATTGATGCTTTATCTGAATTAAAATTTATGTTTGTGTCTGAATTGAATTTTGCAAGCTTCCTGTTCTTTGAATAGCCATTATTGTGGGAATTTGTAAAATGACACCTTCCCAATAGCTTATTATTTACTGCAATATCTTAAGGCTTGTTTGCTCAACCTTTCCACATTATTGCTCTTCAGTGCTGGAATAGGGGTTCTCAATGCTGCAAGGAAAACAATGGCCCGAATGTTGGGAAATAATGAATCTGCTTTTGAAAGTGCACGGAGTCAGTTCTGGGTAGTTGATGCTCATGTGAGAATTGCTACTTTATCATTTATGCATCTAAACTCTAGAAATTTATTTATTTATTGGTTATGCTCAATATACTAGGGAATAAGTGATTGCTTGATTTCCTTTAGTAGATCTGCATTCAGTTCTTGACATGACATAATTTCGTGTTATATCCTTAGCCCTTGTGTGTTTCCTATATATTGTTGCATGCCACCCAGTCTCAAATTGGAATTTAAACCACCGGGTTTATGCTTTGGTTTCTTCACTGATCATACATGTACCATACTACCGTCAGATTCCCTCAACTTCCCCATTTTTCTAATAACTTTCAATGAGATTAAAAGTTGTTAGGATATAAAGATGATAAAGTTCTGCTCCTGAAAAGAGTGTTAAGAAAGGAAATGAAGTATAATTTATCCTTCTGAAAATTCAAGATGGTCCAGAATGAAAGTTAGAATGTCCAAGGAGTCAATGAAATGTCATATGATGGTCTTTAAAAGATTGTAGCATTCTTTGCTGAAATGAATCAGGCATAATGTTCTTTGAAATCAATGAGCAAGTCCTACTATTTGGCAGATTTGATAATAGTAAATTTTGTTGCTTGTTATCCACCACCTTATCAAACAAATATCACCTGATGCCAAACCATTATAAAACTTTTGATCTTGTCCCAATGCGTATTCTCACTAACATTTCTCCTTCAGCTGATATAATAACCGACTTCGTGTCTATCCAGGGTCTTATTACAGAAGGACGTCCAAATGTTGATCCAGAAGCCCTGCCTTTTGCAAGGAAGGTCAACGAAGTTAATCGTCAAGGATTAAAGGAAGGTGCAAGTCTTGCAGAAGTGGTTCGTGAAACTCAAACCCTTGACAGTGAAATTGTTTCATAAGAATGTATTATTATATCTATTCTTCTATTATATGTAGAAAAGGCTACCTTGATTATTGTTTTTGGGCAAAACTATCCATGATGAATCATCATTAATTATCTATGTTTAATTTGTTTTAATCAGGTACGAGAAGTGAAGCCTGATGTGCTTCTTGGATTGTCTGCTGTTGGGGGATTGTTCTCAAAAGAGGTAAAGAATAATTCATCAAAATCTTTTGATATTTCTATCAAGTTTCTGTTACAGACACGTTTTACAAAACATCACTAGTTATGTCTTGTGTAAACATGGTTTTGCCTACACTCATGTTAGGTATTAGAGGCCCTTAAAGGTTCAACTTCAACAAGACCTGCAATCTTTGCCATGTCAAACCCTACAAAAAATGGTAGGCAGTAGTTTTATAGTTCTATTGCTTTATGTAGGAAAGAATTGCTGCGCTAGTTCATGAACTCTGATGTTGATTGTTATTTGCTTTGTTTTTCTCCCTGTGCTGACAGCTGAATGCACTCCTGAAGAAGCTTTCTCCATTTTGGGTGACAACATCATATTTGCAAGTGGAAGCCCATTCAAAAACGTGGATCTCGGTGCGTATTTTGGTTTATGCATCTTAAATTTGAGACGATCAATCTATGAACCACTAATGCTTTCGCGTCAGCTATTCTGGCATAATTCATTAAATCATATTTCAATTGTGAGTTGGATATGATATTATTACTTTAGAATTATTACCTCTACATTGTCACAGGAGATGGTCGTGTTGGCCACTGTAACCAGGGAAACAACATGTATCTCTTTCCCGGGTAAGTTTTATCTGTTAAATTTCAACAGTGAGTTGTAGTTGTGATTATTATTATTTTTTTTTTGTACCTCCAATTCTCATCTACTTGTACTTGTATCCGTACAGTATTGGGCTTGGGACTCTTCTCTCAGGATCTAGGATCATCTCTGATGGCATGCTCCAGGCTGCTGCTGAATGGTATTTCTCAGCTTCCATTTGTCGAATGTCGAAGCATTTTCTGAAAGAATCATTTCTAAAGTCAGAACGATCCAGAAAATCTAAATATTTTTAGCATTTGTAATTAAGAAAATTTAGCAACTTTATGAGGTGGCCGGGAATCAGAATTGTGTATTAATTTGTGATTGTTTGAAGATTTTTATGATTAATTCTTATGGTAATGTTCTGGTCATTAATATCAGTTCATTTGTCAAACTGAAAATTGCAGCCTAGCTGCATATATGACTGAAGAGGAGGTTCTACAAGGGATTATATACCCATCAACATCAAGGTGCAGACCATTTATAGCTTAACCCGATAGTTTATGCAATGCTCAATTTATAATCTACGAGAAATATGCTGTTTCTTACCATTGGCATATTTGCAGAATACGAGATATAACGAAACAGGTAGCTGCAGCTGTGGTTAAGGAATCCATAGAAGAGGATCTTGCTGAAGGATATCGTGAGATGGATGCCCGAGAGCTTCGGAAACTTGATGAGGTATGTTTACTCTCATTCAAAAATCCATGGATGATTGAATTTGTGTGATACTTACAATTGAAAGTCGGCCCATGTATTTCAAATCTGTTGGAGGTTTATTTATTGCAGTTTATGATAATATCCCACAAAGTATCTTATCTCAACTTGCATATTCCTTTCTAAAATTGCAAAAATAAACACACAAGCACTCACTGGAGAATCTGAAAAAGTATGTAATATTGGAAATTAGAGTTTGGGTATCAGATTCATGAATTGATTACGGTGCTCCTCTTAGGTATATGCATTTGAGTGTTACTGGGTAGATTTTTCTGCTCCAGTTTTTTAAAAATTTGTGAATTAGAAGTTATTTTATTAATTGATTTAAATGGTTTGATGATTTTTGGACTTGATAAAGCTTACTGTTGCTCTCTAATGCTGAGTTTGACATATTGGGATATGCAGAAGGAACTTTTAGATTATGTGAACAACAATATGTGGAGTCCAGATTACCCAACATTGGTCTATAAGAAGGCCTCATAGTGTTGCGATTGGAAATGAGGTTCCAAAATATGTACTATTACTTTGCCTCGATGTATGTCTCCATTCTGTCAAAACCTGTTATAGATTCAGCTAGTGTATTTCAATTTTCTATATTCTTTGTATAATATTTTCTTAGAATTAAATAATTTGTAGCGTGCATGTGATGCAGTTACTTATTTAATGCTCCATTGAGGTCATTGGACAAGGATAACTACGCCTGCTTCAGAGTTTGAAGTCATGTATTGAACGTTTATCATTATTATTATAGATAAAAGGTGAAGGATCGTCAAGTTTGTTGGATTTGTTTAGATATCGAGCGCATCTTAGTGAGCTTTTACCGTGCTCACTTTTTTTATTAGCTTGCCAATAACTCAAGCTTCTTTTATTCTTGGTGGAAGAAGAGAAAGGTTAAGATCTTGTTGATAATAACTTGTAATTTATTAATAAATATCAAAGAAGACCGTCATACTATAGAAGAAATAGAATAGAATGGTCCCCGTATCATAAAATCTGCAAGAATTAATTAGTTCCTTTTCTCCTTCACCAGAATTTTCTCTTTAAAACGAAAGTCCGGTTTTAAGTTTGGAGAATTTCAATTTTGTTTATTGTGAAAGTATATAATATGGTGCCTATGATAAATTTCAGTTTGATATTTTAACATTTTTTTACGGAAAGATTAAAGTATTTAACGGTTACAAAATACAAATACTAAAAAATATAATATTTAAAATAAATATAATATCCAATATACTTTACATAGATTAAATCATAATTTACACTCTTATATAATTGAGACAAACATGCCTATTTTCTTACATTGGGATCCGTTATCTATCAAAAGCGTTTGCTTGTATAATATAATTTTAATAATATAGTACTAGTATCTTTTTTTTCACTTGAAATAAGAGATTTAACCCAATAAAGAGCAACACAATCTAATAACGTAGTGTATTGCCCACTGTGATTATCTTATAAAATGTATTTCTTCTTTTTAATATATTCCTATTTCTCGCAAGATGACCACAGCCGATTTCGAGCTGCAGCGCGTCCGATGAGGGGATTGGACCGGTGACTGATAGTTTACGGCAGACTATTTAGTGTACGTTTGAACGGTTTGAACCAGCAGTTTCAGTTCATAGTGGGCTATAGTTCATAAAATATTTGAACTTAAACCAGACCGTTACTTTTATGATTCTGATTTAGACTTAATGGTTCCATTCGAAGTCGATTCGATTCCGGTTAACCGGCGGGTCAAACCGCTGGTTTTTTGGAGTATAACTGCATGGCCACCCCAACTCGCAAAGAAACGGCAACAATGAAAACGGGTAGGTCCCCATTGTCTGTGTGAAGATTCAAAATTCAAAAATTCAAAGGCTTGATAATAAATAAATAAACAAGCGTGTGTATTTTTCTGTCTACCGTCCCTGACGTTGTTCCAAAACAGGAAAGCCAAACCAAAGCCCGTTGCCAACTATAGCTTACAAGTTTCATATCCATCAATTAATATTCAATTTCCACAGCGTCCGTCCAATCAAAGTCTTCTTGGCTGCTCTGCTGTTTTCTCGATTTCTCCTTTCCTGCTTTCATCTTTCCGGGTTGTAAAAGTTACTTCAAAGGTTTAGGGTTTCTTTATTGAAGAAGAAGATGACGACCATGGAGAGCTTGATTGGCTTGGTGAATAGGATACAGAGAGCTTGTACTGTTCTTGGAGACTATGGAGGTGGCGATAATACTTTCTCTTCTCTCTGGGAAGCTCTTCCTTCTGTTGCCGTCGTTGGTGGCCAGGTTTCTTCTCTTTCTCTGTTTCTCCTTTGTCTTATCTCTTAAGAAACCTGCTTACATATTTGACTTAGAATTCAAAGCTCTCGTTGAAATCAATTCTGTACTAATTGTTTGTAATAAAGAAAGAAATCTAGAATTTTGTACCACGTTCATGTTAGCTAATTTCGTAATTTTGTTTGGAGTTGAGAGCAGAGTTCAGGAAAATCTTCGGTCTTGGAGAGCATAGTAGGCCGTGACTTTCTGCCGAGAGGATCGGGTTTGTGTTTTTTTCTCTTTTATTTTCATTTACTAAAATTAGCTGTACCGTGGAGTGATTGTTTAAATTTAGTAGCTGGATAATGATTCTTGCAGGCATTGTGACTAGGAGACCTTTGGTGTTGCAGCTTCATAAGACTGAGGAAGGATCACAGGAGTATGCTGAGTTTCTCCATCTTCCAAAGAGGCGATTCACTGATTTTTGTAAGTGTGTAATGTATATCATGTATCTAGAAATAACTCAACTTTGAATTCTCATTATTTTTATTTTCTTTTATGCACTTGTAGCATATGCTAGATGAAGTTATGATTCCATTCTATTTTTCTGTGTGCAGCGATGGTTCGCAATGAAATTCAGGATGAAACTGATAGAATGACAGGGAAGACGAAACAGATTTCTCCGGTTCCTATTCATCTCAGCATCTACTCTCCAAATGGTGGGTAATTATTGTTTTGTTCATTTATGCCCCTCAAATAATCTTTCATCCTTTGGATTTCAGTTAAATAACTTCAATTGACTGTTTCCATGTAATTGTTTAGTTGTACGTGAATTTACAATTTGCTGCATATGCATTTTCTTTCTTGAATACTTGGCACAAGGTGGAAAATATTAATTGTTTTTCTTGGTTTGTTTTATCTTGCAGTTGTCAACTTGACCTTGATTGATTTGCCTGGTTTAACAAAAGTAGCCGTTGGTATATTTTGTTTAGATCTTATGTCTGACTTTTAACTTGTAAAATTATTTTGTTTACTTCAATCTTAAACGGAATGCATTATTTCCTCAGAGGGACAACCTGAGACTATTGTTCAAGACATCGAGGGCATGGTCCGTTCTTATGTTGAAAAGGTACTACATTTTTGCTTGTTGCTATTCTGGTTCTCCATGGACTGTGCTCAAAGTATTAGATTCTTTCCGATAATACTGTAAGATAACTCATAGTTTACCTGGAGTCAGGGATAATCTTGTCATTAGGCTCCAAATCCCATCCTCTCACACATAAATGTATAAAATGGCCTCTTAAAACTCTGTACCACATGATATTTTGTGAAATGTGCAGTATTATGTTTTATATTTAGTTTTGCAGCAATATGTATTTATACATGAAATGCAGGATGCCCTTGTATGTTGTTACTTATGTCTTGCATGTGATTCATATTTTGATTTGTTGCTATTCAATTTGCAGCCAAATTGTATCATTCTGGCTATATCTCCAGCCAATCAAGATATTGCAACATCTGATGCTATCAAACTTGCAAGGGAAGTGGATCCCACAGGTAAATTCCACTCCATTTACTAATTTTACTATAGGTCGTTGATTATACATCCATGAGAAAAAATGGTTGCTTTATTTAGTTAATCCCTTATAAATTCTTTCAGGTGAACGAACATTTGGGGTGCTGACAAAGCTGGACCTGATGGACAAAGGAACTAATGCATTAGATGTAAGCGTTGGCACTCTCTTATGTCTTAATAAAGTTGCTATATCTGTCATCCAGGACATAAATCTCATTTACTTTTCTTGCTTAAGGTTCTTGAAGGAAGATCCTATAGGCTACAACATCCTTGGGTTGGGATTGTTAACCGCTCACAGGCAGATATCAACAAAAATGTTGATATGATTGTTGCAAGGCGCAAGGAGCGTGAGTACTTTGCCACCAGTCCTGATTATGGACATTTAGCTAATAAAATGGGTTCAGAATATCTTGCAAAACTTCTCTCAAAGGTTTGGAATTTAACACACTGCGTTTTGAGATGGTATTTGAAATAGGGAAGAAAAGAGATAGAGATAGTACATGATTTTAATGCATGCTTCGGATTCTGGGACTGTATTTTTCAGCACTTGGAGAATGTAATTAGGGCTCGAATACCAAGCATCACATCCTTGATAAATAAAAGCATTGATGAGCTTGAATCAGAGATGGACCATCTTGGTAGACCCGTAGCGGTGGATGCTGGGGTGAGTAGCCTATATCATTTTCTTCTATTGCTTTCATATTCAGCTGTTTCCATTTTTGCTGATTGATATATTCTATCAGGCACAATTGTACACCATCTTGGAACTTTGCCGTGCATTTGATAAGATATTCAAGGAGCACCTTGATGGAGGGTAAGCATTATTGGTCACTCTCTGTTGACAGTCAACTAGCAACATCTCATTGCTACATTATTTTTTATTTCTTGAAGTTATTCTCCATCATCTGTATATGTCTTGAGAAGGCATCATCTGTATTCAATAAATGTAACTTGCAGATTTTTTTATTTTTTTTTATTTTTTTTTATTTTTTTTAAGATGGCTCACCTTGTAGTTTAGTTTCTGTAGCAAAATAACATTGTATTCTGATGATACTCGACTTTTAATCCTAGGCGACCTGGGGGAGATCGAATTTATGGGGTCTTTGACAATCAACTTCCTGCTGCTCTGAGAAAGCTTCCATTTGATCGGCATCTTTCTCTGCAGAATGTGAGGAGAGTGGTCTCAGAGGCAGATGGTTATCAGCCACATCTCATTGCTCCAGAACAAGGTTACAGGCGACTTATTGAGGGAGCCTTGAATTTTTTCAGGGGCCCAGCTGAGGCTTCTGTCGATGCTGTAAGTGGTCTTGTTTTTTAACAAGTTCACCTACTGTGATGTTCATCTGATTTTTTTTTTTCCTGCTTATTTGTTATTTAAATTTGAAAGAAAGCCAACCCATCTTTTGTAATTGTAGGTGCACTTTGTCTTGAAAGAGCTTGTTAGGAAGTCTGTAGGGGAGACACAGGTGAAGTTTGGATTTTACATAATTTTTCCATTTTTCTTTCCATTACTTTTTCGTGCTCGAAACAATGGATTTAGATTTCTCTCTGTGAAACTGGGTTTGAATCGTTTTTTTTTTTTTAAAAAAAAAACCAGGAATTGAAGCGATTTCCATCTCTGCAAGCTGAAATAGCTGCTGCATCATATGAGGCCCTGGAGAGATTTCGTGACGATAGTAAAAAGACTGTTGTTCGATTGGTGGACATGGAATCTTCCTATCTGACAGTCGAGTTCTTCCGTAAGCTTCCTCAGGAAATGGAGAAACCAGGAAATCCAGGAGGGAATCCTGGACGGAATCCAGAAGGGGCACCAACTTCCCCTAGTATTGACCGATACAATGATGGGCACTTCAGGAGGATTGGGTCAAACGTGTCCTCCTATATTAATATGGTGTCTGACACATTGAAGAATACGATTCCCAAGGCAGTGGTTTATTGCCAAGTTAAGGAGGCCAAACAATCATTGCTAAATCACTTCTACACACAAATAGGAAAGAAAGAGGTAAATGTAGAATCAATTGTCTGAGATGTTCTGGAAAATTTGCCAATCGGATATTATTTGATGAAATGTTAATGTTACAGGCTAAGCAGCTTTCACAATTATTAGATGAAGACCCAGCCTTGATGGAAAGGAGACAACAGTGCGCGAAAAGGCTTGAATTATACAAGTCAGCAAGGGACGAGATTGATTCTGTATCATGGGCTCGATGAATCGGCTTCTTTCATTGTGAACCAGAGCCAGACTATATTGATGCTTGAGATTGTTTTTTTTTCCTCCATTCCTTTTGTATTATATCGTATATTACATTGTCATTGTTGTTTGATCGATATCTGGGCTGTACCCTGAACTTTAGCTACGAAACAAACTTGTAGGCTTCCTTCTGTAATATAGTTAATGATTTATGATATTATTTTTCATATTTCTTTCAAGAACTTGTCTCAACTCAATGCTTGATTCTTGTTTTGTTTATCCACGGTTTGATTCAAATTCAAACCAACCAAGCTTTGTCTATGTAACTGAAAAGCATTTCATTACCATTCATAGAAAATATATGAAATAATCACATTAATAGCCCTTTGTACAATTGTTAATTAATAATTAAATTGTTTAACAGTAATGGATCGAAATGTCCTTCGATTTGTGGTTTGGGCTTCTACAAGCCCTCCCCGTTCACCCAACGAGGAATTATACAATCCACGCCACCATAAACCCCGACGGTCTGTGCCTACCAAGGGAGAAAGGGAGAGGAACATGAGTGGAGCATTAAGTATATTGCAGCTATGGAAGATTACTTCCTCCGAATGTTTACTTAGGAGCTCAAAAATTTCTCAAGGTTCTCTTCTTTCCACTTGCTTATTCACAATTACTCCCCATTTTTCCTTCTGTTCTTTCCAATTCTGCTGTCTTCATGAGATACACGTTTATATCTTCTTCAAATTAAAGAAATTTGGATTTCGATTGAATTTTTCGGACAGCCTGTGCACTTATCTTCGTTTAACTCCTATATATTTCTTACTTAGTGATTAATATATACATATATATATTTTGGGCCATTTCCCAACTTTCAGGTCTGTGCGTAAAAGCAGAAATAGCGAAGTGTCCTGTCTTATTTTCTCGCAGAAACGTGCAGACTGTCACGTACGAGGTTGTAAATGCAAGCTATGTACCCAATGCCCAAGCTAAACAACAAGAGAATAAACTTTTGGTACTTTGTTCTTCTATTACTTAATCTTTGCTGTTAGAAATCGTAGGTAACAGAGCAGGAATTGCCCTGGAATGAGGCCTTGATTTGCCTTCTCTAGCTATTTGTATTCATATAAAAAATTCTACCTCTAATAATCATAGAGCTTTATGCTGTGCAAATGGATTCTTTTAGGATAAAGCCCCCGGAAAACTTGAAACTGTTGGGGCATTCCAAAAGCTACCTATGGTGATGCCGTCATTCGATATTTTTTATTCAGCATTGAGGAAGGCCAAAAGGGTACCACCAACGAAAGGTAAGATTTTTCAATTCACGTCCCCCCTTGAAACAATGACTTTACTTTGGCTTTTGTTTGCAGTGCTCATATATGATACTTATTCATTCCTTTTATAGGTATTGCTAACATTGCAAAGCGAGAGAGAAACAGAGGTGCTAAGCAACTTGATGCACTGATGAAAGTAAGTTTTTTTTTTTTTCTCTTTCATTTGTACTGTTATCTTTGTAACAAAACCAACATCAACATGCAAGAACAACGGTTGATGTCTTAGGCTACTGTTTTCCTCTCCAGCAAGTGGCAGTTCCGTTAAGAGAATATTTGGAGAACTTCCCTAAAAGAAGATATTTGCATCCTTATGAAAGATCGCTTATCGAGTTGACCCTTGGAGAAGGAAATTATGAAGAGGTAAGGAACTTGGTGCTGATTTTTTTAGGATTCTTGTGTTATCTGCCAAATACTACCATTCCTTGAAGGACTCATTGTCTTTTAATTCTTTTGAGCACAAATACTAGTTGAACTATGAATTAAAAGTCCTACTGCATTTTTTCATTAGAAAAAAATGTCTCTGCAGACTGACTTCTACTAATTCTCCTTCCACTAGGCAGAGACATACCTTCCATTGGATATGAAGTGGAAGGTCTTTACTTTGTTTTTGTCTTAGTTCTTGTAAATTACTGTTGGAAAAGTGTAGGAGTCCTTCCATCACAAAAAAGCAGAATAAAGAAGATAAATGGCTAAACCAGCAGCCCCCAGGAAAAGATTCCCGATTCTCACTCTGCACAAATACAATGATCACTCAATACCCCTTCCATCACACACCCTTACTACTTATAACGAAACAAGATTTAGTTCTTTGTCCTTTGTTGAGCCTTGGGTTACTGCGTTGGGCCTTCTAGAATAAACACTGAACTGCTTGGACTTGTTTGCTGCTCTATCAGAGTATTTTCCTGTGGTGTGTCATTTTATTTTCTACTGAGTTCCTTACAGTTCTTTTTTTGACAGGTGTTGAGAAATGTAGATGCTTTGAGGAAGAAGGTGGTGTCTGTTGGAAAGGAACAAGCTTCTGTCTGTGCAAAGGTTGTTACTTTATCTAACCAACCCCAACTTATTTGGGACTGAGGCTTGTTGTTGCTTGTTACTTTATCTGGGTCAATCTTTTGATATCTTATTACATGCTGTGGATGCGAGCCTTTCACATTTGTCTTCCTTCTTTAATGATAGTAAAATAATCCATACTGCCCTGAATGGATGGAATACCAAACAATAGCTCTGCATAATGAAACTGGGAAGCAATATATTGTTTGCTTTTGTAGGACATGACATCAAGATGTCTCAAATTTCGGTGCTGCCTCAGCAAGCTGATTATGCTATATATGTAAACTTTGTATGCAAGTTATCGCAAAAGAGAACTCTTAATTCTTGTTTATGCACAAAATTGTGCTTCACTTTTAGTTATGGTATTTTTGTTTATGTCACAACCTCCCCACAATTTGATTGTTAATATGGAAATTCAGAGTGTGTGATGGTTAACAAATTGTTATTTTGTTCATTGCTTGTATATCTTTGGAAAACATGTTTTAGTTGTAACTAACTGAGGATACAATTATTGGCAGTCTTCAACAAAACAAGAGGCTCAGGAAAGTCTAAATGAGGTCAGTTATCATCTGCTTGTTACACGCATCAAGTAGGTATCTTTAAAAGCTAACTCTTTTCTACAGGGTCTGAAAAAGCTTGAGGAAATTTTCAAACATGAAGGGAAAGCAGTTGATGAACTACTAAATATTGCCAAGGTTTCCCTTCTGAACAAATGTATATTATGCTCTATTTTTTTATGTTAATATTTCAATAATTGATAGTTTTTTTTATTCTTGTATTTCATGAGCTAATATTTTGGTGTAATATGTCACATGTCAAATATGTTAAGGTTAGTGTCAATTGAAATATATTTGTTTAGGGAATATAGTTAGAACAACAATGGATTGAAGATTTATCCATAACTTTATAATGGTTGATTTTCTTTTTGAAATTAATTCTTTATAGCTGGTCTCATCTTGAAGTGATTATGTAAACAGATTCTTGTGCAGCTGGCCTTTCAACTGACTTGTTTCCTGCTGAAAGTGTTGGATTGTTAAACTTGCTTTTATGGGCATCATTTTCTGATAATTATGCTGTTTCTGATTATTTTATGTGAACTGTATTTAGTTCAGCCCCCTTTTTTTTTAACTTGTTGGTGTCTTTCCTGGAAATGATTGATAAACCGACTGTTATATGACTATAGCATGTAATAGGTCAGCACTGATTCATGGTATGGCTTACAGACTTTACGGGCTATGCCAGTGGTTGATCTGGAAACACCAACTCTTTGTCTTGTTGGAGCTCCTAATGTGGGAAAGTCATCCTTGGTTCGTATACTTTCAACTGGGAAACCAGAGGTATGAACAGATGTAAATTGGCTATGATTTCTTCTTATGCTTTGGATATAGATTCTGAATTCAGCATTGACAATGTTGAAAGGACATGTATTGACCCAGTTAGTTGGGTTCTTGCTTGAATGAAAATTCTATGTTTTTTTCATCTCTTCACTTCTCTGCAAATAGCACTTATAAACTTCTGCAAGTATTTTTTCTACACAATATTCATTGTTGATGCATAAGAAAGGGATTTGGATGAATCTATAATATTTATTGCTTAAAAAAAAAAGTATTTGAAACCAGTTTATTTTTCTTTCTTGTTTTTCGATATTTACAGCTAGAATGTTGATTATGATATTATGCATCATCATTTGATGAGCTCCAAATAGTGTTTATCGGATCTGAGTTCTTTTCTCTTGCTTTTAATACCTTCTGTCTCTATGCTTTCAACAATGGGAGTCAGGTTTGCAATTACCCTTTCACAACAAGAGGGATTCTAATGGGCCATATTGCTTTTGACTTTAAGCATTTTCAGGTCCTACATCCCTCCTCCCTTTGTCTGTGTTTATGATTTTTTTATTTATTTTGAAATGTTAATCGTTTGGTCATGAATTTCTAACATGTATGGAAATTAACTGCAGGTGACAGACACTCCAGGACTACTGAATAGATGTGATGGTAACGCACTAGGCAATTTTTTTTTTTGGTTTGATACTGTTTACACATTTATCATAATTTAATTCCCAAACTACAATAGCTCCTCTATGTTTCCTCTCTCTCTCTCTCTCTCTCTCTCTCTATATATATATATATATATATTTATATATATATCTCTTGGACATTTGTTAATTCACTGAACTAAACGATAGAAAAGGTGGGTGAGTTCGGTAGCACAGTGATGAGATATTTCTCCAAGGATTTTGTACTGATAAAAGCTTATTATGCATTTAACCAGACTTTTCTTTTATATATATTTGTTTATTTATTTTTCACATTTCTCCTGAACCTTCAGAGGATAGGAACAATTTGGAGAAGTTGACACTTGCTGTCCTCACACATTTGCCAACAGCAATACTTTATGTCCATGATCTCACAGGAGAATGTGGAACCTCAGTTTCTGATCAGGTACGGAATGATTATTGTGGCTAAAAGAATTGGAAACAGTTATGTTCATAGTGAGGGACGGATATTTGGCTTTAGCTTTTGCTCTGTTTGTTTACTTTTTGCTAGATAAGCCATGATTGTGGGAGTTGCACTGTCCATTTATTTTTATTTTACTAGGAATCAGTTTGTTATATATAATTCTATCTCTCCATTAATGGAGTGATTTTTTTTTTTGGTTATTTGATTTGCAGTTTGTGATATACAAAGGAATAAAAGAGAAATTCAGTGAGCATCTTTGGCTCGACGTTGTCTCTAAATGTGATCTCTTGAATGAGTCTTCTCTGAACTTCATTTCAAAAGATGGCAATGGTGGTAATTTTGAAACGGCAAGGTACTGTAAAATGGGACCCATTGGGGCAATCCATGTATCAGTAAAGAGTGGAGAAGGGCTCAGTGAGGTATCCATTCTTTTTCTACATTCATAGTTTTTTCTTCAACTGCTCATATTTTTAACCATCCATTTTGTAGTTTTGGGCTGTCCCCCACATATTGGGATTAGATATTGTTAGTCTGGCATAGGTATCGTAGGAAATATAGCTGAATGGTCCACCATGTGTGGGGGATGGCCTGCTATATTTATGGGTGGGTCACCTTGCTTTGGTATGGCGTTATTGCTGAAACAGTCGATAAATGTACTGCAATAATGCCTGCTCATCCAATTGAATCAAGTTGTTATCTACATGATAAGGAATCCTAATATTTCCCACTTATCATTTCAAACTTCATTGTCAATTTGGTCCTTTGCTGAGTTTTTATGTAATTTTTCCAACTGAGGCCTGATATAATGTTCTCTGCAGTTAAAAGCGAAAGTGCACGATCTGCTGGTTGCCCAGATGGAGAGGATCAAATATTCTATGAAGATGGAAGAAGATAATCTGTAATTTTGCACTGAGACCATTATTGGTGGCTTTATGATGGCATATTTTAGTGCATATTGAGGATGACAGGAACAGAGTGGGAAGTTGCTCTGCTGCGATTTTGACATCTTCACACAATCTGTTGGAGGCAGAGGTTCTACAATGAATTCATGCCACTGCTTGCTTGGCCTGCTGAAAGTATTGCTGGCGAGAAGAATGAGTAGTTTGGAATAGGGTCAGTTAAGGAGCATTCTAGAAAAGAATGAAAGTTAATAGAGCTGAAAATTCTAATAGGTTTATTGTGATGAAGCAAAGGTTGCCATTTTTTATCCGTAAGCTTGAGAAGGGTTGTCTGCTTTGGCATATTAACTAGCTCAGGGAATCCAAGAGATTCTTCTCTTTTGAGTTGTATAAAAGAAGTTATTCTGATTCTTGTGATATTGGGCAGATTTGTAATTTTCATTAGACGAATGTGCAACTGTTTGGAATTGTGAAAGAATAATTAATGCTTTTTATTATACATTGTATTTCCTCAAAAAAATATATTAAATCGTAGGAGAGGTATTATTGAAAATAGATCACTGATATAATTAAAATATAATTTGTTGATGACAAGTGGCAGAAAAGTGATTGCACCCACCAGCCCATTAGCGTACGATTACCATTCTCACAACCCCAACATGGGCTATAGTAGTCGTTATAACTACGCAAAGTGCACTCCGGAATTACAATTTTATCCTTACCGACCTGAACTGCTGAAACAGAAACGGAAGCAAGAGCGTTCGTTGATTCAAAAACCACAACTATTATTTAAGCTGTCTTTGCATTTCCCATTTCTGTTCAATTTCTCCATCACTTTGCTCCCGCGTAAGGTAAGTTTCTGCTCATCATCTCATTTCGCTTCCCCCTATCTCTAAATTTTGCTTCTTCTCTTCTTCTGATGTTCTGGTGTTGTCTCTTTCGTGTTAGATCTCTGCACCTGCTTTCCTTCTCCTTCTTCCTGCTGTTATATTGTTTATGCATTTCAATTTCATCTTGATTTCTTTTTTTGTTTTGTTTTGTATTCTGCTCGTTTATCTGATCCACCAAGTCCTGGCTTACAAAACGGAGGGAAAACATTCGAAAATTCAGATCTGATCAACTGCATTTCGGCTTTTAATCATGAAAAACTTGTTTCTGTCATTCTTTTTCTTTGGATCTGTTTATTCTTCAGATGATGTTCTGCTATTATATTTTGGCTGATTTGTGATTTACTTAACATCAGAATTGGATCTGCTGAGAATTGAGTAGAAACTTTATTTGAATCAAAACATTTCGTGTTTTCATAGCATTTATTACATTTGGAGAGGTTGAACAGGACTTGTGGAATTTACATGCTAAATTATGTTTGGTATAATAATTATTTATTCTTTTTGTTCCTTGTTATGCTACTCGAAGTAATGGATTAATGCTTGATTTCAGTTCTTTATCCCACTCAGTTATTTTATTGGATATGGCTTCTGTTTTTTCAGATAATACTTGAAAACTAAAGTTAATTGATACTCATGGGAAGTTCCGTCGATGTTGTCATTAAGGTAAACTGTTGATGACTTAAGCAAACGTCAATTACGTATATTTAATTTCACTGGATGTTGACAATTTTATATCAAGTAGAGTGTAGAGATAACTGAGTAACTATAGTAATGCATCATGTGGTACTATACTATAAATGGAATAAAAGAAAAAGAAAGGTGTATGAGGAGAAATGAATCAAAACATGAACAAAAAAGAAGGAACAAAGGAACTAATTTGAAAAGTCTCCTTTTATTAGTTATGAAAACAAAATGGACTGCTTTCTCCATTTCGCTTTTTTTTTTTTAATCCATAACATTATATTCTATATTGATTATCTCAGGAGGAAAATGGGAGCTTAACTGAGAAGAAGCCCACTGTTGTTTTTGTTTTGGGTGAGCATCTCATTTTAAGCATTTTGTTCAAATAATTTTAAAGCTTTATATATGATTTTTTATTTATAAAGGTAAATGAATCAATTTTTGGCATTGAACATATATACATTGTGTACTTGCTACTGTGACCAGTATCACAGATGAATAGATTCCTTAACCTGTGCATTTCATACTAATTTACTTATGTATTAGAGTTTAATTTTATCATAATTGATCAGGCGGCCCTGGCAGTGGAAAGGGTACACAGTGCGCAAACATTGTCCAGCATTTTGGTTACACTCACCTTAGTGCTGGAGATCTTCTTCGGGCTGAAATCAAATCTGGCTCTGAAAATGGGTATGGGAAACATGCACACACTTCCAATATTTCAAAATTGAAGGCAACCATGACTTGTCTGTCGTTACTGTCTAATTAGTAAGAAGGGCAATTGCATAAGCTTTTTGAATGTGGTTTTATGATGATTTTTGTCAAATGTTTTCTGCATTTTGATTTATCAACCTATAGTCATATTTTCATTTGGGACAAAGATCAAGTTTGTCCATAAATTTGTCTCTTTTGTTTTGATTTCCTGTGGAAGGTTATTCATGTTGTCAGCATGGTGATGGAATCAACCTCAGCAAAACCTGAACTTTCTTTTTCTTTTTTTTTCTTTTTTTTTTTTTCCAATTCTGAAAATTAGTTCCTTATTTTTCTATGATTTTGTAAATGTTTCCCACTTTTTTATATTATTATTATTTTCTTCTACTGAATATTTGATACCAAGGAATTTGGTATAAGTTGAACAAAATGGTTTGCTGCTGTGGGTCTAGTCCACTGTTGGGCTTCAAGCAAGAGATCTGCATCAATCTCTTATCCAAACTTAGTCATTTAACAAATGTAAATATCTATTACATGCCCCACTTTCATCATGTATTTATAATAGAAGTTTTCTACTTGCTGAGTTTGCAAGATGTTTATTTGAGAACCAGGAGGGTTCTGGGAACAGTAATAGATAGTAATAAAAACTTCCTTATATGTTCCACAGGCCAGATGTTTGGTTTAGTTACTGCTAAGGCTAATCTTTGAAATGAATCCTCAGTCCTACCATGTGCTTAATTCTGTACATATTGCCTATCCTTGCTATTATTTCCACATCGCTTTCTGCATTTTGTTACTTGGTTTAGATTTTGGACTTCTGTGTTTAATTTTTTCATTCAGATGATAACATGCTCTTGGTTCCTTGTGAGTTTCAGAACCATGATTCAAAATATGATTAAGGAGGGGATTATTGTTCCTTCAGAGGTAACAATAAAGCTTCTTCAAAAAGCAATGATGGAAGATGGTAACGACAAATTTCTGATCGATGGTTTTCCTCGCAATGAGGAGAACCGTGCAGCATTTGAATCTGTTGTAAGCTCTCATTAAAATTCTGTGGTCTAATTATCCCATTCTTTTTGGATATTTTTAGTAAATTTTGTTAATTTCATTAAGACAACAATTAAAAAAAACTATTAATTTTTTGGATGTTTTTGATATGCAGACCAAGATCGAGCCTGAATTTGTCTTATTCTTTGATTGTCCTGAAGAGGAGATGGAGAGACGCCTTTTGGGTAGGAATCAGGTTGGATGAATGTGACTACTCTGTGCATGCAATTTATAGTTTATTTCTCTTAGGTCTCTTTTTTCTTATTTTCTTTTAGTCTTGATGTTTCTTTTTTATTATTATTGTTATTAAAGGGAAGAGTAGATGATAACATTGAGACAATAAGGAAGCGGTTTAAGGTTTTTATAGAGTCTAGTATGCCAGTGATCAAGTACTATGAATCGAAGGGGAAAGTCCGGAAGGTATTGAATTTTTGTGCGTTTATTTGACTGTATTGGATATAGTTTTAACATTTCCTTAAACCATGAATTTTATTGCTTCTACTGTAGATTGATGCTGGTAAACCAGTTGAAGAGGTTTTTGAGGCAGTTAAAGCCATTTTTACCCCAAAGGACAAGAAGGTAAAAGGTCGTAGATGTGCTGTGTTGTAAGCTTCGATGATGAATGTAAAATTAAACTTCGGAAAGGAATTTGTAAATATTTTATAAATACTTCCTTTTCACCTTTGTGTGTTTGTGCATTTCTTTTGGTATATGAATGAGTTATGTCATTCTGTCACAGGCCATAAGAAAGTTAAAACCTGCATTGAATGAGTTATGTCATTCTGTCACAGGCCATAAGAAAGTTAAAACCTGCATTGAAAGAATAACATGGTGTAATCTGCACTAGGTTTGAGTATTAGCAGAACTATTTTGTTCATGTTTTGTTGATGGCCAGAAGAATTATCCTTGTAATATTTCAATATTTAGTGCCTGCGAATTTTGTATCATAAAATTGGATATGCATGTTCAAGTTATGAGTAATTTGAAACATGTGTTATATTGTCCTCTCATTCATTTGTGATATTTGCAGGCAGAGGCCTAGGTGTTATTACAACTTTTCCAAAGATATTGAATTCAACATATATTGAGGTAAAACTACAGGACTCGCAGATCTGGTTTACTTTTCTTAGGAAATGAAATACTAAAAATTGTCTCATGTTTCTAATTTTAGACTTTACTGGAACAGAAATTAGATAAAAAACTGTCATATAATGAGATTAGGTTAGGGATGGATTAACTTAATTGTTGTTTTGTTTTCTCTTTTTCAGGTGACCTTTTGTCGATTGCTTGCCATTGTACTATTGTGTTCTGTTTCCTAAAAATAATATTATTCACTACTGGGCAGCATTTGTTCCAGTATTTTTCTTTTTTCTTTTTCTTTTTCTTTTGTAGTGATAGCTGATCATAGTTGATTGGAGGAGATGCATCCAATATATAGACGTACGTATATGTGTGTCTCTCTATATTCATGTAACTTTGTTTCAATGAGGATTTTATTAATAATTCATTTGTAAGCAGTATGATTCTTTGTGGTCTTCCTGTCTCCAAATTAGTATAACGGGCACGACATGGAGCCTAGTTTTGTTTAACGTTACAAATAGATTTGCACATAATCCAAATTAGCAATCGTCTACCCATTTTGAATTGTATAGTATGATAATTTGGAGCGTTATTATTGGAGACACTGAGGTCAAAACAAGAAATGGACCAGCAAGTTTCTAGATGATTTCAATGAGATAGTAATATATTATAAATTATAACTAAGTTCTTGTATTACTTAGTAATATATTACTTGTAAACACAGAACAAATCTGTGGTTTATGCTTCCCGGGTGACGTGAATCTAAGCCCCCGAATAAAACTGTAATTAAAATATGGCTGCAAATGGTTGGGTAGAAGTAAGCATTGACAATCTTGGAAGTTTGGTGTACCTGTTCCTGTTACTTCAAACAATAGATGCAGCTTACTGTATGTATATATTATATTTGGGAAACGAATTCTTATACCTTGGGAAAGGGAAGAAATGGGATTTGATGAAAATATTAATACACGGCATATTATATAGTAGGCGGAGAGATAAGAGATGGAGAAGTTAGAATTGAGGAAGATATTAGATTTTGTAAAATGCAGTGGGAATATAATTGCAGTAATACTGGTGGGTATTTGTGTGATACGCATAGGGTTGGTGAAGAAGCATGAGCTTCGAAGCTTCACCTTCCGCCACTACCAAAATGAAGAGGAGGAGAATAATCCATACTGTGCGGTGTGCCTTGATGAGGCCATTGAAGGTCAAAAGCTGAGAAGATTGCCTAAATGCTACCACTGCTTCCATCTGGTTTGTATAGACGCTTGGCTCCAGTCCCATTCTACTTGTCCTCTTTGTAGAAATCTGGTTCATGTTGGCCAACGCCCTTCCCATAATTTGTAAATTAGGAGTATAATTAAACAAAGTATTTTTTATAATTAATAGTTTCAGTAATACATATATTGTGGACGTGAAATAAAAACTAGAAAGGATGAATCAAGTGATGTTTTTGTAAGGACGGAAGCCATGTCGAAGACTAGCTTCCCAAATTTGATCCAAATTGAAGATGTTGGAGGAGCATTCGTTCTGATTCCATCCTTCTAAACCATGTAATATTCCAGCTATGCGCCAAGCACTCATCACTCTCCTTGGCAACCAGTTCTGTGTTACAGTTTTAATTAGTTAATCATTTCTAATTAACAACATGTTGAATTGAATTAAAAGTAAAAATACCTCGCAGGAATGTATATTCTCAAAAGTCTGGGGAACGATCATAGCTGGTGTGGAGTAATAGACGCAATCTTTCCGCCATTTCTTTGGAGGGAATTGTGAATATGGAATAAATATTGTTCCTTTTGATGCTTCCATTTGTTCTTCTTTGCTTACTTCTTCTCCAACTAACCATATCTGCCTTTCTTTTTCTTCAATTATTACTTCCTCTTTTGAGCAGTTATTCACCTTAGCAGGATTAGGTGAATGGATGATCATATTTTCACTATCAGGACACGCGGAGATAACCCTTTTCCTGAGCTTGTCCTCCTCGTCTTTGTTCACCGTTGTTATCTAATTAATCATTCAATTAATACATAACAGTTAATTATACACAGAAGAAGAAGAAGCAGAAGCAGAAGCAGAACCTGAATTCCTCTTTGGCATAAAGCAAGAGCTAAAGCATAAGCAACTTTGGTGAGATTGCCTCTTATCAAGACTTGAGTAGTTCCATGGGGAATATGGTTCAATATAACAGCTACGGCCAAACTGCTTCCGTCCACTACCTTTACTTTCAGATATGGATTCCTTTTCACATACGCTTCTCCATTTTTGTTCAGTTCCTCATCCTGGTTGAGTAGTCCAAGTGTAAGCACCTTCACTCCTTTCTTGTCTGCTTCTTTAATGGCTTCTTCAATCATGCCATTAATGACTTCTCTTTGGCTTTTTAGCGAATACTGTATATCGAAACCAATCAATAATCAGCTTTGAAAACCAAAATCACATATCAGGCAGTACTAAAAATAATTCATTACTTGAATCTTGTATCTAGGCACCACCCATGTCTGTGATTTGACAGTGTTGAAAACATTCCTCTCTGAAATAAACGTACGCGTAGACATCTGAGACCAAAGCAGGGTAGCAGGCCACAAAATACGAAAATACCATTTCGAAGACAGAGGTTTCGAGGCGAAGCAAGCGAATCCAACTTGCAGGTGATAGATTGACTCTGGAGTGGTGAGATGCACCAGATGGACGACGTCCGGCAACTCGTCTGCTCTTTGGCCGGAAGCTTTAAACAGTGTATCGGAGTTTTTGTCCACCGTGCCATATAAATAGTCATAGAAGGGCATAAAAAGCGAGTAATTGGTGCGGAACTGAGTATGATGCAGGGAGTGAAACCTGACAATGTCCAATTGATTAGTTAAAATGATTGGATATTGGATTGTTGGGAGAAGAAAGAAGAAAGAAGAAGAAGAAGAAGAAACATACGTAGGAGAATACATAATATACTTGAGCAGAGGAAAATTGGAGTAGAGAGAATCTGGAACGAGCTCAAAGTTACAGTGACCCATATTGTTCATCAAATCAATGTAGCTCACATACCCAACGAATGATGCAATGGAACCCGTCCGAGTCACTAACGCCGTTACAAGCGGGATAGCGAACAGCGTAAAATATGCAATGTGCTCCGCAAATGGATGAATCACAGCTGTGGCAAGCCAACCATATAAGAAGGAAATTTGTTTTTCAAATGAAATTCAATATTAATTACTCACATGTAATGGGCTCGGTGACAATGGAGGAATGGTGGTGCGAATGGTAGCGAGAGTAGAGATAATGGTGATGAAGTGCTCGGTGAAGCCAATAATACAAAAACTCCACCGGACCGGCGTGAAGGAGTATGGTCAGGATAATTCCGTCGGTTCTCCACCAGGGCAAGTGGCAAGACATAGATGTAAGGTTGTAAGTTATGTAATAGAGCAGTATATTCAACAATATTTGATCATCCCTGTAATTAAACTCAATTAATTATAGTACTGGTAAACAAAGAAACGTACAAAAATTAAAATGAATATATGTATACCAAGAACTCTCCCTATCAACTTGCTCGAACTCAATTCCCTTATCAAGAATTCGATTAGTGCCTTTAGCAGTTCGATAACGAGAATAAGAAATCCAAATCAGGTTATGAGCAATCCGAAGAAGCATGAATGGGAAGATGAGCACATAAGTAAGGTCTCTTTGGTTTTGGTCTTTCACCACGTACGAATACAAGCTGTGAACCACCCATGGCGCCAAAAGCACGTACTGTTCAAGTTGAGACAAACATAAGTATATGCTTAACACATAAAGCTGTGGGGGGGAAATGTATATGTATACCTTGAAGCTCCCGAGTTTCTTCCATGGCCAGTCTGTAAGGAAACCAGGCTTAGTGGCCATATTCTCTTCAAGCAATACTAATGCTAATATGGCTACATGTCTGTTCTGATCATATATATATAGGAACAACAATTAATATCTTTGTAATGAATGCAGCTTCCAACTCCCGACCTCCAATTCTATTTCACTTTCTTTTTTTTATTTTTCTTAAATAAACTCAGAAAGTTTATTTAATTTTTAAAAAAGAAAAAATTCTGATAAAAATATATATATTATCCTTTATTTATTAATTTTATTATTATTATTATATATATATATATATATATATATATATATATATATATATAATGTGTGTGTCAACTGCACAAAAAGAATGACTGAGAGATACTCATACTTACATTAAAACTAGAATACTAAAAATAAAGAAAGAAAGCTACGTGTACTTGGGAAATTTATTTGGAGGCGGAACAAGGACACTGCATAAATGAAAGGGGTCCATCTGCCAGATCACTAGTCGTATAATATAATGACACGTTATCATCCTCATTAATTTTATCAAAATACTTTTCAACTACCTAACCTATTTTTCTGCTAAATCAAATGCAATTCTCTAATTTCCATTTAATTATCGTTTTATTATTATTATTATTATTATTATTATTATTATTTTCACTGATAGGAAAGCTTTTTTTTTAAAAAAAAGTCTTTAAATTCTTTTAATGGAATAGTAGTATACAAAATTTAAAAAAAAAAAAGTTTTCCACTGCCTTTCATGAATTTTGACAAGAACGTTAAGCTAAATTATTATTAGTTTGAAGTATATGACCTAACATGTTTTGGCACAAAAAATAAAAAATTAATTTTTTTAATTACATATTTAATTGTCTAATTTCAATGCATCGTAATTTAGAAAATTGATGTAACTATATTTAATTTACAATACAAAATTAAAATAGTAGCGAGAATATTGTTTATGAAATTGTGAAATTTTTTCTTTTAATCATGAATGTGATGGACCCCGTTAATTGGACAGCTTGCGATTTCATCCCTGATTGAGACATCTCCCAATCCTTAGCTGCTTCATAGTTTTCATACTAAGGGGGGGATTGAGATAAACATAACATATAATCTAAGGGAGGAAGCATGAGATTTTGGGCAATTATTATAATTTTATTTTGAAAACATAAACTTATTAGTATAAATATTTAATTAACAAAACTTAATATGATTGAGTAATAGAAACAGGTTTAAAGCCATGAAGAAGTGATGCTTGCCAAACTTTGTGAATATGGAAAACAGAGTGACCGCATTCATCCACTTTCCATTCTTCTAATGCGTGCACTATTCCCGCTGCTCTCCATGCACTCATCACCCTTCTTGGCAACCAATTCTGTCGCAATTAAGCAATAAATTAGTTACGTAAATGAAGAATTTAATAACTTAAGATGTATAGTACCTCACACGAGTCCACATTCTCAAGAGATGGTGGAGCTACCATTGCCGGTGTGGTATGGTAAAAGCAATCGCTCCGCAGTTTCTTAGGTGGGAATTGGGAGATTGGAATAAAGAATGTCCCTTTTCTTGCTTTCTTCTGATCTTCTTCGCTTAATCCTTCATCCACCAGCCATATCTTGACGAGATTGTAATTATTTGAAAGCAACAAATTACTGTTACTGTTAGATTCGGTGTTTAAGGATTCCTTGAGTTTGTCATAATTATTCTTCGAGGTAGTTGTAACCTAACAACATAAATAGAAACATAATAAATTCAAGCCTTTATGCTACAATAATATCTTCCTCCTAAGTAGTAATATAACCATACACTTGTATTTTATGGATATTCATTTGCTTGCGGGATTTGATATTCATCACTCATTTTTTTTTTTAAATTGTTTTATTTTTTCTCAAATAAAAGTATTGAATTATATATATACGGTATCGAGATCAATTTCAGGTGGTCGCAATTTGCATAACTAAGGGCCCCAAAAATGCTGACCTGGATGCCCTTCTGGCACAGAGCAATTACAACAGCAAAAGCAACCTTGGAGAGATTGACGGGTGCAAGCAAAACCTTGGCTGTCCCGTGAGGAATGGAATTGAGCACCACAGCTGCTGCCAAACTGCTTCCATCCACCACCTTTGTTCTTAGCTTTGGATTCCTTTGAACATACACTTCACCATACCTATTCAGCTCCTCCCCCTGCAATATTACTATTCTATTAGTAATTAAATTACAATCATATATATATTTTCAAAAAGCTTGTCTTCTTGCCTGATTTAAGAGACCAAGACTCAAAACTCTAACGTCCTTCTTGTCCGCTTCGATTATGGCTTCTTCAATCATGTTATTTATAGATTGACTTTGCCATCGCATTAAGTACTGTAAGTAAGACTGCACCATGTTACTTAAACTCCAAATAAATAATTAAGAGAATTGATTTACGTACTTGAAAATGGTACTTGGGTACGGCCCAAGTTTGAAGAGTAAGTTTTTGAAACCGATTTCTCTCGACTACGAAAGTACGACCCCATATCCAGTTGAAAATGGCAGCGAAGAAAGTGAGGGGCCACATTAACCAGAGATACCAAATTGAGGATTGAGGAGAAGAGGCCAAGTAGGGGAATCCAAGGCGAAGGTGGTAGATGGAGTCAGGCGTGGTGAGATGGGTGAGATGCACCACGTCAGGAAACTCCTCTGCCCTTTTCAATGACTTTTCATAAAGGGTATCAGATGATTTGTCAGCTGTGCCGTAGATGTAATCGTACATAGGCATGAAAAGGGAGAAGTTTGTTCTGAACTGAGTGTGGTGAAGAGAATGGAACCTGTATTTTTATTTTATTTTATTTATGAGTCACTAATTAAACTAATAATAAGAAAATAGAGAAACGAGACTTACGAAGGGGTGTAGATGAGGTATTTGAGAGGAGGGAAAATGGAGAAGAGCCATTTTGGTATGACCTCGAAGTTGCAGTGACCCAAATTGTTCATGAAGTCGATCAAAGAAGCGTACCCAAAAATTGCTCCCACGGAGGCTGTTCCGGTGAACAATGTTGTCAACATTGGAATCGCAAAAAGAATGTAGTAGGCTATGTGCTCCGCAAATGGGTGAATCACGGCTGCATGGCATGCAATTAAATTGATTAGTATATATTCATAATTGCGTTAGTAAAAGTACAAAGAGGAAGATGAAGGAGGAAAATTACAGGTAATGGGTTCGGTGACAATGGAAGAATGATGATGGGAATGGTAGCGAGAGTAAAGATAATGGTGATGGAGGAGGCGGTGAAACCAGTAGTAAAGAAACTCCACCGGCCCAACATGAAGCAATAGTGTCAGAATTGCACCGTCTTTTCTCCACATAGGTACATGTGTCGCATTAGGAATCACCGGACTCAACAAATAAAATAGGAGCCCGTTCAAAATTATTTGATCGTCCCTGCAGTGCATCTCATATTATAAAGTTAAATTAACATTTACCAAATATATATACACACACATACATACCAGTTCCTTTCTCTGTCAACTTGTTCAAACTCAATGGCTCTGTCGAGAATCCTTTTACTTCCTTTGGCCGTCCGGTAACGGGAAAGGCTAATCCATATCTGGTTATGAAGCATTCTCCATAGCAAGAATGGGAAAATGAGAAAGCTTGAAAGATCATTTTCTCCTTTGATAAGATATGAGTATGCATTGTAGACGATCCAAGGAGCCAATATCACATGCTGCGCAACATATTACACTTTCTTATGTCTTCACACACATATACTTATAAAATATAGGAAAGAAGCATATATACCTTATAACTTCCGAGAGGCGTCCATGGCCATTCTGATAGAATTCCAGGCATAGAAGCCATAGTTAGCTTGTTAAATTTCGTCCTCTCGACCACCCAATGCACGCGTTACTAATTATATAGCATAGGATATTAGGATCACATATTTTAATTAATTAAAAATTTCTTTTTGCGTGAACATGATTAGTGATGTTTCTAAACACTAAGAAACCTAACTCACTCTATAAATTTGGTACATAAACGGAGCATGTTAGATGTATAAGGTATATCGTTCTTTGTATTTTTAAACTAAAAATAGTTCATTATATGCAAAATGAAATGGGTGTAACGGTGCATGGTGAACCTGCCATTAGCACCGGTTAGCTCACAGTTAAAACAGTAAATGAAGCACTGACGAGGGCCTGATTTAGTTAAGAACTTTAGTCGTGGTTTATGTCCCTCTAGTCATATAAGCTACGCGTGATTTGCGTTAATGACATAAATAATTTGATGCATTATTTATAGTATGAATGTTAATTTTAAAAACTGGCATGCATGATTGTGGCATTAAAGGAGGGTGGGTGGGTGTGGGTTAATGGGATTATATCCAAGTTTTAGCATGATCTTGATGTGTTGCTGAATTCCTGCTAAGTACCCCAACCTACAACCTCACGTTAATGGGCCTAATCATCCCATTTCTTTTGCATGTTCATTTATTATTTATCAAAAACAATACGTTTCTACTACTTTATGTTTAAACAATAAATGTTAACTTCATTTTTTATATCCTACGATAGGAAAAGACATGACCAACCATATACGATCTATCTCCTCAAATCGACTAATTTTCATAGTATCAATTTTTTCGTTCTGTCCATCGTTCTCTCCTTCTATTAAATGATGGGTTGCTTACAATTCTAAATTTTAATATGTTTAATAATGCCTAAGAAAATTTTAATAGAAGAAGAAAATCGTTGGACGGAACGAAAACATAGAAGAAAAGAACTATTGGACGGAAGAAAAACAGAGTCATAAAACTGTTTCATTTTAAGAATACAATTTCACCTTACATAATGTCGCATGCTCAACTCTTCACATTTAGTATTAAGTGGGCAGTTAATGTGGGTTTGAAAACCTAAAACCGAAAAAAGCAAAGCTAGCTACTCTCCATATATGTTAATGGAAAATGTGTTCATTTTTAGCAAGCATAATTAAACTATGATCAATCAACCAACCCATCTACTTGACCCAATAAATGGACATCACATCCTTTCAATTTCTTTTTTCTTTATTTTATTAATTAATTTTCCATTCTCATACTCTTTGTTATTTTTTAATATTCAATTAATTAATTAGCACAACTTATTTTATACTTACTAAAATCATTTAATTTTTTAATAAACTCAATCTTCATTCAATTAGTTTCCGATTAGTATAAAAATAATGGGCCGGATGAATAACAGAAGCTCCATGAGCCCAAAACTTCATTTCCAATTTCACGGTCCAGACGAATGATCAGAGATTCAGTTGGCGGGTGCTGGTGCTGGCAAATACCGAATACAAAAAAAAAGCGCGCCCAAATTGCCAAATGATTTACAGTGAAAATTCAGTTTATCAGAAACCCTAGCCGCTCCGCTCGCAAGGTGAAATTACTCAGGCCGATTCTTCTCCTCGTACGCTGCTAATTCCGGCGTAAGCTCCATTGTGATTCTCTCGCATTTTGTTTTAACTTTGCCCTAGCATACATAGTTGGATTTATGACCTCATTTATAGCCTTTAAATTTACCTATTAATTTCAGATTAATGTTGATTGTTAGCTTCACATATAAACTTGCATTGCAATTACAGATTATGGATCAAGAAGAGCTAGGTTGCAGTGGAGCAGAAGGAGTGTTAAATCTTCAACCCAACTCTTCAATTGCTATTGCTTATCACCCTCTATTTGGTTCTCATGATGAACTTATGCTTCTTGAACTTGATGAGAAACTCCTACCGGACGTGCTTCAGCAAAGGTGATGTTCAAATCCGATTTTATTTTTAAAAAGCATTTACAATATCACTAGTTTATAAGTTATCGTTGTTCAATTTAAGTCTTAATATTGCAGGGTTACTTTAAGAGGTCAGCCAGATGAAGATGCAGTTCTTTGCACTCAGTCAAAAACTTATGCCATCAAGTTTGTTGGAACTTCAAATTCTTCATTTCTTATACCCCCATCAGTTCAATTTGGGCCGCATGAAAATTCAGAAGATTGCAATGGCAAATTTCATGGCCAGCAACTTCTTGCGCCTATCATTAAGGTTGCTCCTGGGAACATGGAACTTATCGAAGTTTCTCCAAAGCTCGATAGGCTCAGGTTACTTCTTTCCGAGAACCCTGTCAGGTGCGGTGAGGTCCTAGAAATGGAGGATTTGGATTCAGATGAAAATGTAGCAGGAATGTATAGATGGGATGACCTTATTGACAGGATTCAGGCTAGCAATGATGAACTTAGAACCAAGTTATTAGCTCTTTCAGCTGTAGAGATTGATGGGTATTGGAGAATTGTGGATGACAAGTACATGGACATCATCCTAAGGATGCTTCTGCACAATTCATTATTGAATGACTGGTCACTAGATGCACTACCTGAAGATGAAGTTGTAAGTGTACTAGCATCTGATGGATTTCCACTCAAGCTTATCCATCATAGTTTGGATGTTTATAGTAGTAAGGTTGATAAAGTTGAGGGCACAAGTAATGTGCGGAAGTTGGATGAAAGGCGAGTATGCGTGCATTTTGCTAGAGAGATTCTGAAAGGAGGGAAAAAGAAGATGGAGGATTTTATGGGAGAATGGTTAAAAAAAGTTCCAGAAGGTATGAAGGCAAGTTTTGATATGTTGGAAGGTGAAGTTTTGAGTGAGAAGCTTGGTGTTGAGACATGGGTTCGAGCATTCAGTGTTTCGTCATTGCCATCAGCACCAGCTGAGCGCTTCTTCATTCTCTTCAGGGAGCGAGCAAAATGGGAGTGGAAGGATTTACATCCGTATATCAGGTTTATATTTTGTTATGTTTAATATTATTGTTTAATCTCTATTGTTGTCGTGATCCTACTATGGATTTCATTGTTGCTTGTAAACATTCTTCAGGGATCTAAAGGTACCCGGTCTTTCTTCCGAAGCTTTGTTGCTCAAATACACACGAAGATCACAACCAAACCCTGATGCAGAACCTATTTTTAGTGCCAGATAGTGCAAAAAAGCGTCCTTGCTTGTGTTTTAAGTCAACAAGCATTCGTTTTAAGTGGTCCAGATTGTTCTTGCTGTATTTGTTTTATATGAAATACGCTGCTGTACAATTTCTAAAGGCAAAATGAGTTGTAAAGTAATGTGATTAATTTGGATTGTTTCGTTATGAATTGAAGCTATAATGTTTGTGACAATCAAGCCTCTCGCTCAGCCAGTTTCATTGAAGAAGACAACAGTGAGGATTCTGTACCAAATTGTTTGGTCGTTCCAATATGAATATGCATATGTATGCTGTTCCTTTACTGCTCACAAAAGGAAAGGATGAATTTGGACCAAATATCGCTAGTAAATAATATTTCTGGTCTCGGAAAGGTAGTTGGAGAAGCAGACTGGCAGGTGGGAAAGCTGACTGCCTCGCCATTCATTTCTGTAATTGTAATAATAAATAGTGAAATTGGACATTGTTTTCTCTCAAACTTTTTTTATTGCAGTTAAAAATTTGTGTTTCCGCTTTAGACGTTTGATGTGGTGCTTATATGACATTGGCGTGCGAGTGTTGTTTTGGACCATTTAATCAGAAATAAACATTATTCACTCCAGTTTGGAACTTGGAATCTCCATTGCTAATTGAATTTTAATTACATTTCAGGTTATTCTCCTTTCGAATTAACTTGTACTAACTTGCCTGCAGTATACACTTATAGACCTTTATTACTAAATAAATTCCATGTCCATATTAACTGGCCATTTGGGTTGTTGATTTTGGAGTAATTGCTTCTGCTAAGTTAATGTGTTCTTTAACTGTATCAGCAGGAAGTTTGGCAATGGAGTTCTTGGATTTGTTCCTGGTGGCATTGATGCCTGTTCTGAAGGTGCTCTTGGTTACAGCTATTGGGTTGTTCTTGGCAACTGATTGTGTAGATCTCCTCGGGGCAGGTGCTAGGAACAATCTTAACAATGCAAGCTATAAATGTTTACGATATTTGTCCTATTGTAGCTTGAAGTTGGTTTCTGAATAGTTGGTATTTTATGTATTTTGTCATGCTCTCATCAGTAGCAAACTGGCTTATGCAATTACTCTCAAGAGTTTGGTTAAGTTGTGAGTTTGATTTAACCTCACAGTTGTGATTGTGACATAAAACAGCTTTTAATGATTATTGGTTTGGTAACCCAGAACGAAAATGTGCAGGTGGTTCATGCCTGTCTATGTTCTTCTGACCTTTATTATAGGCTCAATGCTTGGATGGGTACTTGTGAAAGTCACTAGAACTCCTCAGCATCTTCAAGGGCTCATAATCAGTTGTTGCTCAGCAGGTATATGTCTTCAACTGTAGGATAATTGAATCAGCGCAGAAATAATACCTTAGGCACTGTTTTGAAGAACTCACATGTAAGAATTTAATCCAATTGATATTGAAATGATTTTACCTTTGAAATATGCAACCGATTCTTATTTGTACATATCTCCATTTGGTCTTTTGGTATTTAATTGATAAGCAAGCATTACTTGCTGTTGTCTTTGGTAGGGTACAATCTCATCACACACCCTTATACTGACTTAAGTTATTCTGAAAAAAAGCATACTTAGTATAAAGCATTCTATGAAATTTCAGAGAAGCAGTCATCCTCTCCATTACCCTCATAATGGGAGCAAATCTTCTTAAAGGGAAGCAGAAGTAAGTAACATTTGCTATGTTTTAAACAAGCAAATTTACTAAAGTTTCATTTTCCCACAATAACAGGACCAAGTTTATCTACCATATTGGGAATGATTGCAGTTAGGTTTATAGCTCTGCCTCCTATAGGAATAATGGTGGTTAAAGCTGGGCAACATTTTGGGATTGCGGAATCAGACTCTTTATATCAATTTTGCAGCCCCTCCTCCTGCAATGAACATAATACACTTGTGACCAGTAATTAATAAGGCTTATACTGATTGATTAATTAACATTTGTCAGGTACCATAGCTCAAATGCTTAAGTCTGGTCAGAGTGCATGTTCTGTGATTATGCTATTATGACATATGCAATGGCGTCGTTGTTTTTAACATTCTGGTCGATCCTTGTGTTTTAGTCTAGTTTTCCTAAGAAAAATATTATTAAATTTATTTTTTATGAGGTAATTTTAGGCAAAACAAAAACAATTAGCATCTCGTTAAGAAATCTTAAAGACTAATATATTTATTTAATAAAATTATTAAAACATAATCATATAAATAATAAAATATAATATTGGGTGGTAAGCATTGATTAAGTATAAACACAGGGACCTATTCCAAAAATATAACCTAAATATCCAACCACTTAAAATCCCTTAAACGACAACGATATCCTTTTTTAGATTTCCCTCCTTGAAAGCTGTTTAGGCGGGAAATGAGAAGCCCCTGTTTCTCCTTATGCTTGGTATCCTACTGCGAACCCATGGTACTGAGGCCAAGAGACAAACCCTAATCTAAGCACGAAAATGCCTCCAAAAAAGAAATTGAAGTATACATCTCCATGTGCTTCTTCAGCGACGAAGAAATCCAACTCTAAACAACAACAATCCAAGTATGGGATCCAACATTTCTTCCAGCGCCAGTCTCAAAATTGTCCATCTTCTCATCCAAATTGCCCCAATCATCCCATACCGCCTTCTTCCCACTCTTCTGCACTTGATTCATCTAAGGAACTTCCCCGAACACTTTACAGTCCTCCTCCCAAAGAAAATGCCTCAACTTCGGCTGCTTCTACCTTCTCAAACCCTAAACCTGTTCATTGCAATACCATTACCACTCACGGTTCAAAGTCATCGATTAGTGATGCGAACAACTCCTCTGAGGATATACCTCCCCAGAATCCCATAACCATTGATATAGATGCTGCCGAGGACAATCCCTCTTTTGTCTCGCCGGAAATTTCCAAGTCCGTTCCTCTCGATCTCCGACGCTTCAAATTCTCGCCTGGAATGGTTATTTTGCTCACCTTTAGCACTTCATTTCTCTACGAATATTGTTCTTTTTTCTTTTTTTAAATTAGTTTGGCGAGAATTTTTACCCCTTCTCTCCTTTCTGCTCATGGAAACTCTAGTTACATTCTGACATTGTAAATGGTTTACTTGGTATTTGGAAACAGTTGATAAAGCAGAGTCAGGACGATGGGGCTGAGGAGATCACGTGGAAGATTTCTCCAGTGAATGAAAGATTACAAGCTGTTTCTAAGCACATGCCCCAAGTCACTAAACCGCTGCATGATGCTTCTAAGATTTACTCATTGAGCATCCGGCCTTGCTCATTAAACAAAGTAAGTTCATGATTTTTTTTACAATGTATTCATTCGTCATAAATGTGTTATTTTGATGCCTTACTAGTGATTAATTGGACAGAATTTTGGGGCACCTGGAGAGGCCCATGCACGGCTCTCTTCACCTATACGAGAGGCAGCTGAATCTGCTTTAGTCTCTGCAAGTAGAGTTGGCTTGAAAAGGGTCAATCCATTACAGGACATGGCTGTGCATAGAGGCATCACCGACAGTAACAGCAATCTAGCTAATGGACAGAGTCCCTTCAGAACTCCACCATCTTTATCCTATTGTCATGAAAGGGTAAATTGTTAATCTTGCTATCCAAATTTCTATATATATATATATATATATTTTCAATCAATGTTAATAATGTAAAACACCCTCATATGCTCTGTTAATATTTAACTCCCTGTTTTAATATTGGACCAACCAGATGGAAGTTATGTTGTATTCCTTCTCTAACCAGTTACTAACTGCAGCGTGCTAATGAACTTGAATGCAATGAAGAGTTAGACCATCCAAGTTTGAGGCAGCACAAAAAGGTACTATTTTCTAACATTAAATCTTACCTAATCTAAACACGTTGCATAATTTCTTTTTTGGTTGTGGTTTATCTCATGAATAGTTTAAAGTTCTGCATGATCGTTTTACTGCTTAATTGAAGCCATGGATGATTATGCAGATGATCAATTTTATGTTTAGGTGCTGTAGTCCTGATAATCAAATATTGTCAATGTTCTTAGGCATTGCTTGAACTTTTAGATCAAGTCGAGAATGTAATTTCTTCTGAAGATTCAGCATTCAGTGGCAACAATGCATATTCATCTACAGGTCAACAGGGAAGTGGCAATGAGACAACTCTCAGAACTGATTCTCTGGTAGAAAGAGTAGCTCCAGACCCAACCGAAAGGTTAAGTAAGTCCACATCAAAGCACAATTTTCTTGTATTGGAGGTATACGACACCTATTCCTTGCATTTCTGCTAGAAGTTTCTAGCTCTTTATTGAAAATAACAATTACCTGGGAAATGATTATGTTCCAACAAATCTCTCCTTTAGGTTTCTGACAAGCATAGGCCTGTTGACTCCTCTGATGCTCAATGCCCATACAAGGTTTTTGGTCTGTCCTTGTCAAAATCACTTTATTGCTTCTGTAAAACTTATAAGGTACTAAATGGTTTTTTAACCTTTTTTAGGCTCTTCGCTTGCTGGATGAGCAGGGTGGACAGGAACGATTGGTCCGTTTGCATGGGGAGTGGTAATTATTTTCCTCTTAATTTTATTTCTAAAAACTTATGTGATTAGGGATCAATGGGAATGTAAGACCATGTTACAAGGAAATACATCAACGCTGGAAATCTGCTACAAAAAAGCTAGGATAAAAATGATTCTTCATATTGTAGTTCATGATTCAGTCTGTGACTGTGTGCTGTTGATCTAGGTGATAAAATGCTGCAGTAAGCAATGCAAACTAGAATTTAATAGTCCTTAAAAGTGCTAGCCAAATCTAAGAGGGATATGAGACTTTGAAAATAAACTTTAATGGAATCTTCGATATGGGTTAATTGCTCTTAATATTGGTCCTACTACCACCAATTGATTCCATCCTCATGAAGTCTTGTTTGCCTTTTGTCTATCTGAGTGAAATTCAAAATATACACATGAAGGAAGGAGCTAATACCTTAATGACTCCTTTAAAATGATGCATTCCATGTTACCATTGCCTCCTCAAAATTGGCAGCCAGCAATAAGAATGACCGGAAAATGATGTCTCTAACTTGATACTATACGTTCAATTAATTAGGCACAATTCAGATGATCCTCAATCTCAATGTAAGCAAAGAATTTTGTATCTAGTTGACCTGGAACCATTCTGATCAAGCACTAGCATTTTGTCCATGAGATATTCTGTTTGCTTTAACTAGCAGTCTGTTGCATTGCTTGGACTTTTTTTTCTTCAGACATGCAAGACAAACTCATGCACATAGAGAGTGGATTTATATTATCTGTCCTTTCCAGTCGCATTTGGAACTTAATCATTTTTCTTGTTTGTTTTTTTTAATCACATTATTCTCTTTGATTTGTTCCAACTTTTACCAGGTTTTACAGTGTCATCGCACCTGGGGATACTGTAAATGTTATTGGTGAATTTGATGATCAAGGAAATTGTGAAGTGGATCATGAAAAGAATCTTTTGATTGTTCACCCCGAAATTCTAGTGTCCGCAACTCGGGTAATTCATTTGCTTCTGCCTGAAGTAAATTTATTGTTTATAGAGACTTACATCAATCCGGTTTTTGCTCAATTTTCATCACATTTCCCTAATAAGTCGGATCAAAATCAGGTTGCTTCAAGTTTCAGTTGCCCCAGACGTTCGGTATTGGATGAGAGGCTGAAATGTAATGATTTTTCAGATGTAGCATTGACTGGTACCTTGCTGCACCAAATATTTCAGGTTTGATAACTTAAATGATTTTCCTTTATTAATATTTAGAATACTGAATTATATTTTAATTATTGCTAAATGCAATGACATAAATTTTCAAGGTTGTGGGTGATGCATATTTTTCTTTTTCAGGCTGGGCTTATGAATGGGGAGCCTACTGTAGACTACTTGGAAGGATATGCCAGAATCATTCTTCAAAAACATATTGAGAGCTTGTATGCATGTGGAGGTAAATACGTATATAAATGTGAATTTACTAATGTTCGGAATCTCATCTCATCTTGGTAACGATTTCAAAGGTTTATTCATTATTGCTAAGATGACATAATGGTCAAACACTTAGTGTTTTTACTTAAGTCTTTGTTCTAATCTAATTTATTGTTTGGTGTGGGGTGGAGATTATGGGATGGGTCATAGTTTATTCCATGGTGCTGCTCAAGGTCTGATATGCCAATCATCCTTCACTTTGGAAAAAAAAAAAAGAAAAGAAAAGAAATAGATAAGAATAAAAATCCATTTATGGCATTGGTTCTATCCTACAATAAGTGTTGGTATTTTAGTTCAGTTTTGTGTTCCATTAATTTTTTTTGTTGTTATAACAATATTATAATTTTGTTTAGATTATCTTCTTTAAAGGTGCTTATCACAAACTTGTGGGATTTTGCAGTCAACGAAACTGATATGCTCAGGATCTTGTTTGAGGCTATTCCGAGAATTTTAAATTGGATCATCCTATTCAGAGGTTCACAGGTACATCCTTACATTAGGCTTCTGTTGGTTTAGTCAACTCATATTAGTTGAAGTTCAGTGCACACTGCCGTCCTTTTTTAATCTTAACTTCGCTCTTTTTGAGCTTTGAAGTTGTAATTTGTTGATACCAATTATTTCTGTCTATAATGGACCTATTTTATATAAAGTAAAAAAAACTTGTGCTTGATCTCTCTTTTGCTCTCCTTAGTTCATATCACGCAGGTTCTGCTTATGCATTTGTTGAATGTTTCCTTCTTTCTGTAAAGTTCGGTGTGCTTGGTACTTTGCATGCCAGACACTGACAGTCACATCCATTTGCTGTAGAAACATTATCTTTAAGTCCATTCTTGAGGCTAATTATTTGTTGTTGGCAGGGTTCAAAAGTCCCAGCTGTTGATTTTGGTTCAGATGATGGATTGAAGAAGCTAAGAATTACTGAGGTTAGGTCTCTTACATGTTATTGTCTATATTGTTTGGTTCACAATTATGAAGTGCAACCAATCGAACATGCTTCACAATTGCATATAAACTAGGATGAATGCTGGATATTGCTGCAGACTGCATAAATATTTAGTCAGGAACATATAATATTTTTTTTAATATAACCCAAGGCAGATTCTTGGGTCCATGGCATTTCAAAGCCATTCAAATTCTGAGATTATTACATTTACTCAATTATTTGCTTCGATGCAAAAAGGTTTATATGATTATCAGAAGTGATCCTGTTAAACGTAGGTCATTGATATCGAGGAGATGATTTGGGCCCCAAAATATGGGTTGAAAGGTATGATAGATGCTTCTATCAGAGTTGAAGTAGAGTCAACTAGCAATGAAGTGAATGAGAAGATTGTGCCATTAGAATTCAAAACTGGGAAAGTTCCCAATGCACAGGCAAGTGTATGGTATTTTCTGAAAATTTTTGAGAATATTCGTTAACTTAGATTGTCAGAGCATATTTCACCAAAATAAAAACCATTGTTTCTTCCTTGTGATTGTTTGCTTGTTCGCGTGTCTTCTCCGCAGCCCTCTATGGAACATAGTGCTCAAGTTATTTTGTACACTCTCCTTATGTCTGAGAGGTGTGTAGGGTTTTATCCTTTTTATTTGTCCTGCTGCAGAGAACTAGGTCTCTGAGTTTGGAGATTAATTTCTGTTTCCTTTCTCCTTGTCTTGTCCTAGGTACCTTAAACATATTGATTCTGGTATTTTACAATATCTCCAGGCAGAGCAGACAAAGGTATGGAATAAACTACATCTGTGCCACCTGTTTTTCTGTATGTGGGTGTGACTGGATGTTTACTTCGACGATATTTGTAGGGAATTGTGGTACGGAGGTCAGATGTGGTTGGGCTAATCATGCGTCGGAATGAGCTTGCAGGTGACATTCTTAAGGCATCAAAAATACAACAACTGCCCCAAATGCTTCGGGTATAAATGTTACTCAACTATAATAATCATACGCCTGAAGATACTTCATTTTAATTTCTTCAAATCTTCCTTTTGTAGAGTCCAAGTATGTGCAGAAGTTGCCGTCATCTTAATGCTTGCACAATCTATCATAAGGTAAGATTTCGGACCTTGAGTTTAGTAGTTGCAGAATCATTTGCTTTGTTAGTAATAAAATTTATCTTTAGCTTTGATCTTAAATGCTTCAGGTGTATGGCGGAAGCACAGAAAGTAGTGGATTGGGCAATCTGTTTGATTCACATGTTCGTCATTTAACTACTACTCACTGTACCTTCTTTCAACAATGGGATCGGTTAATTGACATGGAAGCTAAAGAGACACAGGTGAGGGTATCTTATGCATCTAATATAGTTAATTAGCTCATAATTTTCCACATTAAAAGATAACATGCACCTTCACTTTTTATTTAATTTTGCAGCTTGCCAAAAATGAATTATGGCATTCACATGTTTTGAAGAAGGATCGTTCCCCTAGTTGCATCTGTTCTATTGTGCTTGATGCTTCAAATGGGTTCTCATATCAAACGTCTCCCAAGGACAGCCGATTTATTTATCGTTTTGTGCCTCAAGAATTGCCTCGTAACGATGTCTGTGCATCTAATGGAGATTACTCAAGTGTTCCTCTTTCTCCAGTGAATGATCTAGATTGCACACTTAAAATTGGAGACTATGTGGTACAATATCTCTCATTTATTTAAAGTGTGATGCAGAATGTGGCTGTGATTTAATTGAATTTAGCAGCAGCAAATGTTTACACAACTAATGTTAGATAACCACAGACCATACGATCCTGATCCCACATGGATAGACCTAGGAGGGTGGCTTAGGCTCCCAAGTAAAGTGAGGGGTTCTTTTTTTGTTTTTTTTTTTTTTAAAGAAAAAAAAAACGAGACAGAAACAGGACACTTTTTTTTTTTTTTACTAATTTTATAAACAAAATAGCTTTTGTTTTATCTTCCATTTTGATTTTCCTCGTGCATAACAGCATGAGTATTGATGACTGATTGAATGTGCTTGGAGGAAGGTTAACTGTGTGGTTGTTACCTCAACTCAGTGATTTCTTAGCATGATAGATTGACAATAAATAATCAGTTAAGATGGTTGTTTTCATTTTGATTTTTCTTGACTAATTATTTTCTTTTTTTTTTTTTTTTTTGTCTTCAGCTACTTAGTACCGAATCCAGTCAGCAGACTATTGCAAGTGGAGTAATAACAGATATCAGTCGCTCTCATGTTTCTGTAAGCATATTCTTTGCTTTTTCCCCCCTCTGCATTGTAGAAGTGGTTTGTTATAGATTGAGAAATTTCTAGCATGGCCAGTTCTTGAATTGTCATTTTGAAATGAGTAAAGTATTTATGAACTATATGTTTTCTGTGGCACTCACAGGTTTCTTTTTCTAAGCGCTTAAGACTTCCGAGTTTTAATTCTCTTTCAGAAGCGAACGGTCTCCTTCAGGAAGTCTGGCGAATCGACAAGGATGAAAACATGACTTCATTTTCAGTTATGCGGTAATTTCTGACTCTATTTCCACCTTAGTTTGGTAAATCCTTTCATTATTTTTATATCAGAAGACTGTCATTAAAGGTGCACTCCTCTATATTGCTGAAGGTTCAACCTTGTACAACTTTTTCTACAGAATGAGCAGAGTTCTCATCTTAGGAAGATGATCGTTGATCTTGAGGTAACTTTAGATGCTATCATGTGCAAATTTTCAATTCATGTTCTCAATCTAATAGCTTATCCTTCTAGATAACTTTCTGATTAACTTTTCCTTCCAGGCTCCTCGATTTGATAGTGGTTGTATATTTAGCCAAGATCCTGCAGTATCTTATATCTGGTCAGTGAAGAGTTTAAATGGTGATCAGCGACGTGCAATTCTGAAGGTCTGCCAAATTTTTTTTACTTGGTGTCATTTGATATCCTGTATACTTCCAAAATTTCTTTTATGTCAGTGCTGAAATGGAATCACCAAAAATGATTCTATTTTGATTAATTTTCCATTAATTTGTTTCAGATACTTACTGCCAAAGATTATGCTTTAATACTAGGAATGCCTGGGACTGGGAAGACATCTACTATGGTTTATGCTGTCAAGGCCTTGTTGATGAGAGGTGCATCTATCTTGCTTACGTCCTACACAAACTCTGCTGTTGATAATTTGTTAATCAAATTAAAATCTCAGGTCATTTCTTATTCTTATGTACAATTTAATAAAAAAAAAAAAATTCTCCACATTTTTAATTTCTTGGCTGTGGGCTTTAGATAGCCTGTTAAAAACATGTAGATGTAGAATTTCGATAAAAGTCACGAGACTAATTGACCAAAAGCATCTGGGCAGTTGCTTTCATTGGAATAGCAAGTGTAAATTTTTGGTCGCATCCATACAACTCTTTCTCCACATTTATAATGGACTCCAATGATTTTGCATCTTTTGTAATTAATGATGCCTAATGCGCCACCAATGTTTTTGTTTTCTATGCCTTATCATTCAAATATAAAGGTATATGAGATTCAGAAATTGCTATTTGTATGATATTCATTTTGTAATTCTATTAAAGTAAGAGACTCTAGCATTGTAGAATAGATACATAGCATTTCATTTCATTCTACATTGCCATTTCTGCAGTTATGCATTGCTGAATTAAAATTTTTCAGGGTATTGATTTTCTACGCATTGGAAGACGTGAAGCTGTTCATAGTGAAGTTAGTTACAGTTGCTTTTCAGGTTAGTGAATAGTTATTATTTGCTTACAGTACATATTACTTGATGGATTTTCTTCCCCATAATTAGAAATTAAATGACAGCAATGGACGTACAGAGTGTAGAAGAAATAAAATTAAGATTGGAACAAGTCAAAGTTGTTGCAGTAACTTGTTTGGGAGTTGCTAGTACCTTACTTGCAAACAAGAAATTTGATATATGCATAATGGACGAAGCTGGACAGATAACCCTCCCAGTAAGTGTTGTTTAATTGTGTCCTGTTTATTAAAACATATGTTAGAGCTTTCTTGTTATACCAGATTCAGAAGATCTGCTTGTAGACATGCCAAAATGACTATCATTTGAGCGGAAGTTCTCTCATGTGAATAAAGTAAATAAGAAGCAGATTACACATCCATTTACTATAGGTAAACTCTGATTTCTTTTCCAATCAGATATCCTTGGGACCCTTGATGTTGGCATCAAAGTTTGTTCTTGTTGGTGATCACTATCAACTGCCTCCACTTGTTCAGGTATGAACTGCATGTGCCTTTGGTTCAATTCTTTAAATTTCCTTGTTTATATTATTATCTCATTTAATAAACTCCTTTGCTAATTGGTTTTCAGAGTATTGAGGCTCGAGAGAATGGAATGGGGATAAGTTTGTTTTGCAGGCTTTCTGAAGCACATCCTCAGGCAATTTCAGCTTTGCAAAGCCAGGTTTGCTTAAATTCTGGATTGATTCCTGCCCTTTACCATGTTCTGATACTCTTGTACAGGCATGTTTACCGAGTTCTTTTTATGCAGTATCGTATGTGTCAAGGCATTATGGAACTGTCAAATGTATTGATATATGGTGATAGACTGCGCTGTGGTTCTCCTGAAATAGCTAATGCAAAACTTGAATTTTCACGTTCAAAATCTCATTCATCTTGGCTAAGTGAGGTAAGCAGTGTTTGTTGAATTAGTTATCTCCAGTAAACAGTCTTATGACTAGACGATTGTTTGAAAAGTTCACATTATTGTCTATTGAAACAAAACCACCTCTTGTTAAATCCAAAAATTGTTTTATTGATTCAAGAATTCTCTGGCCCCCTGCTCATGTCCCTTTAAGTAACAGCCCTACCATTTATAGTTGAGATACCTTTCTTCTTAGTCCTCTATTATTCTTTATTTAGAACTAATAGTTTCTTAGCATTTAGAATCTGATCAAGGTAAACTCATTCGAAATGTAATATTGGAACTTTGATGTGTGTAAATCTGTTTCTTAATCTAGCCAAAATTTCAAGTTTCCCTTGATATTGTCATGCTTTGTAGTTCGTGCACTTTAATGCTTGTAGTAGGCATAAAGACCGAGCTCCACTGAGCTTACCCAGCTCGTTAACCATATATTCAGGCTTGAAAACTAAGCTTGACCTCAACTTGTTAAAAAGTAGTCTATCTCGACCTCAAGTCAGCTTAGCTTGTATTCTTTGACACTTAAGCTTGCGAGCAAGCTCAAGATTTATCATTTAGAATAAGAAAGAAAATATGTAGCTTGTTTACGAGCTTGGGCTTGAGCTTGAGCTATTTACAGGTTCATTATTTATACTGGGCTAGTTTGTGAGTAAGTTTTGTTATTGAGTTGGGTAGTCGGCCTCATTTCAAAAATTGAGAATTTTTCTTTCTTTTTTTTTTTTAAATAAGTGGGCTTGAGCATCGCTCATTAAGTTTGGTGAACAAGTTTTACAGTCCTATTAATGCACTTATTCTATTAATGATCATTTTTAAATAGGTTTTGTTATTTGTGTTTATTTTTATATAAACAAAAGCATCGCAAAAAATTGTTACCTATTGTAATTTAAGTTTAATTTTTGAAAATATTTTTGTTCATTTTGCTTCTTATTGTGGTTGCAGGTTTTAAATCCTAGCAGAACTACCGTATTTGTTAATACAGGTTTTTTTCTAGTTTTTTGCCATTAATTTTTCTGAGGCATTATCGTTTGGTAACTTTCTTTCTAGTGTTCTGCTTCTTTACCAAGTGACTTTGTTAAACTTAGATATGCTACGCGCTTTTGAAGCAAAAGATAACAAGGCTGTAAATAACCCAATGGAGGCATACATAATTGCAGAGGTATGAAATGGTGTAAATTGTACCATCACTGAGGATATAATATATTTATTTTCCTTTGATTTCTTCAGTGTTGCGAGCAATTTTTTTTAGTCTAAAAGCTATGATGATTTAATTTAATTACTTGAGTTCTCTTTTTCGATTTAGGTCACCAAAGCATTAATTGATAGTGGAATTGGTAGTGAAGAGATTGGAATCATTACCCCCTACAACTCCCAGGCAAATCTCATCCGAACAGCTATTTGTATGTTTGCAGTGGAAGTACATACCATTGATAAATACCAGGTATACTAAAAATTGATGCATTATGTGTTGTGCTCCTGAAATAAATGCAATGCCTGATATGTTGAGTAGAAAATGAATTTCAAGTTTTTTTCCCAGAACCAAGGAATGTTAAGACATCTCTGTTTTGTTCACTCAGGGAAGAGATAAGGAGTGCATAGTTGTGTCTTTTGTTAGGTCGAATGAAAATCCTAGAAATTGTAATTCCTCGCTGCTCGGGGATTGGCATAGGATAAATGTGGCGCTTACACGAGCTAAGGTATGATCTAATAACTGCTGCAAATGCAATATCAGATTTGTTTAATGGAGTATGATAAGTAATATATTGGCAGAAAAAGTTGATCATGGTGGGGTCGCGCAAGACACTTTCAAATGTTCCGCTGTTGAAGCTTCTGATAGAGAAGGTTGAGGAGCAGTCAGGGGTTTTGGATGTTTCTCACAAGGATATCAACAAGAGCAGAGAAGGCGTATTAATATGAACGCCTTTTGGCTGCTCTAGTTTGAAGTGGCAATACAATTTTGGGCTTTCAATTTCTTAATTCAAACATGTACATGCACGCATGTATATATATATTCACATTGTAGTTTCTTTCAAGCCTGAGATACAGGTGAACTGGACAAAAAGATGTCCTTGGGAAGAGCAGAGTAATGACTAATAAAATGATGCTTAATTTCCTTGCAATCCGGACACCATTTTACAAAAATCTATGCTTTCCTCATCAGTTATTGTAAACCATAACATTCCAGGAATCATGCTGGACCCAAAACCATGCTTCCATAAAGTAAACATCTGTATTGTGTCGGCAATGAGCGCAACAAAATCCCATTTCATCGACCCTTGTAAGTCTACTATCAGTGAAAGAAATTGCTTATAAGTCTTCAAGCTCAGATTCATAGTCCAACACCACCCATTCCCATTGGCTTCTATATTTGGTAATCTATCTTCTAAGCATTCCAAAGTGATAAAACGCACCACCCATCACTATTTGCAACTTGTTAGTGTCGTCGACCACGGACGAGTAAACAAGGTGAAGCTAGGCCGCTGCTCCAATCACTCTTCTTTTCGCATCTTCTTCTTCCATGGTTAGTTATAGTTATCAAATAATGCTAGAATATGCAATTGCATACCTGTATTTATAATGGGAAAATTCATTCTTAAATAGCATAGCATAATATATAATCAACCACATTTATACGGGCGTGATTCGTAAATTGTGATTATTATTATTTTTTCTAAAGTTTTTTTTTTTTTTATAAAAAAAAAATACATTTAAGACTAGTACTTAAAGTAACAAAAACAGCCATTCCTTGGCTGACAAGTGATTTTTGTATTTTCCGGCTTCGGGCAAATTGTTGAGTCAGCTTCAATTTGTCCACATTAATATTATACTATGCTATAATAATTTACTGTGTGATGATAGCAGGTCACGAGCAAGCAAAGCAAGGCATACTAAATTTAGTATTAAACAACACCATAATTATTATAAATTAAAAAAAAAAAAATACTTTTCTCCTTTTCTTTCGGTACTCTAATTAACATATATAATCTCGTTTTTGTGGTTGAAATTGGTTTTGTGGAAAAGATTTTGAGATTGGTTCATTTATTTTCTTGCTACATTTGTAGTTTTTTAGCCAAAAAGAAGGCCAATCGGTGCATCAGATCTCTTTTGCCAATTTAAACTTTATTACTAACCAATCCAAAGAGAGAGACGTAATCCTATTGCCTTGTTACTCTCAGCCTAACTTTGTCTCTCTGCTCCTCTCTCTCTCTCTCTCTCTCTCTTCAACCCCATACTCACCTTTTTCCACTTCCACCATGTTTCTTCATGACATTTTCGATGCTGCTGCAGCAACTACAGGTAAAACATTCTCTCGTTTCTCTTTCCTGTTGTTTAATCATTCCAACCAAAATATATTGCTTTCTGCCTTCTTCAAACAACCACCAATCTGCTCTGTATGTTTCCAGAATTTAAGCTTAAGAAGGCATCATGGCCGCAGCCAGACTCCCCCTGTTTGTGGGAGCATGCAACCATACTTGGGATGGTTGGAATCTTCCTACTTCTTTTCCTACTGCAAAAATGCGCGAGTGTAGCATGCATGAGAAGAAGAACAAAAACCCCAGATCAAAACTCACTCAAGAATTCCATTGCAGCTGCCAAATTCAGCATTTTTTCCAAATCTACCATCTTTTTTTCCATTTTGGTTCTGGGAATCCATTCTCTGGTGCTTCTGATGCTGGTAAAGGGCCAGCAAGATGATTGTAGCTCTAAAGGTCTAGCCTTTTCATCTCAGATCATGCAACTCATGCTATCAGCAGTTGCAGCGGTTGCAGTGTACAGCGTCCTGCATCATAGGCATGCCAAGTTCCCATGCATTTTAAGAGCTTGGTGGGTCTGCAGCTTCTTATTATCTGTCATCTGTACCACTCTACATAACTACATGAGAATTACAAGCCATGGCCATCTTGGAGGACTGCGAGACTATGCAGACTTCCTCACTGTCCTCTCATCCACCTTCCTGTTGGGTGTTTCACTCTATGGGAAGACGGGCATAGTCCTTAATTCATCTGATCCCATAACTGATCCACTTCTTTGTGAAAAAACTGTTAAATACTTCGAACGAGAGAGGGATTCTCCCTATGGAAAAGCTACTCTTCTCCAGCTGATTACCTTCTCTTGGCTCAACCCACTGTTTGCTTCAGGCATCAAGAAACCTCTTGAACAGGATGAAATCCCGGACCTTGATATCAAGGATTCTGCTGGATTTCTTTCCCCATCCTTCGATGAGTGCCTGAATCAAGTTAAGGAGAAAGACAAAACAACAAGACCCTCTCTTTACAAGGCAATGTTCTTATTTATAAGAAAGAAAGCAGCAATTAATGCATTATTTGCAGTTATTAGTGCTGGAGCATCATATGTAGGTCCATACCTCATTGATGACTTGGTGAATTTCCTCAGCCAGAAGAAAACCCGAAGCTTACAGAGTGGTTACCTTCTTGCAGTAGCCTTTCTATGTGCCAAGATAATTGAGACAATAACACAGAGGCAGTGGATATTTGGAGCCCGCCAACTAGGACTTCGGCTTAGAGCTGCTTTGATATCTCACATTTACCAGAAGGGCCTACTTCTGTCATGCCAGTCCCGCCAAGCCCACACTAGCGGAGAGGTCATCAATTACATGAGTGTAGATATCCAAAGAATTACAGATTTTATATGGTACCTGAACATAATATGGATGTTGCCTATACAGATTTCCTTAGCAATCTACATTCTTAATACAACTCTAGGTTTAGGATCACTAGCAGCATTAGCTGCAACTTTAACAGTGATGTTATGCAATATACCCATTACAAGAATCCAGAAAAGATACCAAACTCAGATCATGGAAGCCAAGGACAACAGAATGAAAGCCACCACAGAAGTACTAAGAAACATGAAGATTTTGAAGCTGCAAGCATGGGACACTCACTTCCTTCACAGGCTAGAGAGCTTGAGGGCCATCGAGTATAAGTGGTTGTGGAAGTCTCTTAGACTTGCTGCAATTTCCGCTTTCGTCTTCTGGGGATCACCCACATTTATCTCAGTGGTCACATTTGTTACGTGCACGCTGATGGGAATTCAGCTCACAGCTGGAAGGGTTCTATCAGCATTTGCCACCTTTCGAATGTTGCAGGACCCAATTTTCAATTTACCTGATCTTCTAAATGTGATTGCACAGGGTAAAGTCTCAGCAGACAGAGTGGCTTCTTACCTTCAGGAAGATGAACTTCAGCAAGATGCCATTCAGAGAGTTCCGAAACATGAGACAGAATTTGAGGTTGAGATAGATGGTGGAAAGTTCAGCTGGGACCTTCAGTCAACCATGCCACCCCTTGATGGAATACAATTGAAAGTCAAGAGAGGGATGAAGGTGGCAATCTGTGGAACTGTAGGATCAGGCAAATCTACCTTGCTTTCCTGCATTCTTGGAGAAATGCATAAACTGTCAGGAACAGTGAAGATCAGTGGTACAAAAGCTTATGTTCCTCAATCTCCATGGATACTGACAGGAAATATCAGGGATAATATCCTATTTGGAAATCCATATGACAGTGCTAAATATTACAGAACAGTTAGAGCATGTGCATTGACAAAGGATTTTGAGTTGTTCAATCATGGTGACCTAACAGAGATTGGAGAAAGAGGAATAAATATGAGTGGAGGACAAAAGCAAAGGATACAAATTGCTCGAGCAGCTTACCAGGATGCTGATATCTATCTGCTGGATGACCCTTTCAGCGCAGTAGATGCTCATACAGGCACCCAACTCTTTCGTGTCAGTGCTTCCCAAGTCCCCACTTGACTAAACTCCCCACATGTCAAATTTTAAATTGAAGGTACCATAAAAGTTTATAATTAAATGTTGTTCGACTATACCTTTCACAGGAATGCTTAATGGGGATTCTCAAAGACAAGACTGTACTTTATGTCACCCACCAAGTTGAGTTTCTTCCTGCTGCAGACCTCATTCTGGTAAAGAGATATGCTGAATAAGTTTATTGTTCACTTTCCGACACTTGGCAAAGATGATTTTGAGCACCCCAAAGCACATAATATCACATGCAAGAATTTGTGTGTTTTACATCTAAGATAGATTCATTCTTGAACATCACAAAATCAGTAATTGGTATTGCTTGCTAGTAACTTTGACATGCTGTTATACACTATATTATGCAGTTATATACAGGATTATAACTGATAAGTGTGAACAGGTGATGCAAAATGGAAGAATAGCACAAGCTGGAACATTCAATGAACTTTTGCAACAAAATGTAGGATTTGAAATTCTAGTCGGCGCCCACAGTCAAGCCCTAGAGTCGGTCCTTAAAGTTGAAAATTCAAGAGCAACATCTCAAAATTCTGGGTTGCAGGACAATTCCAATACAGACTTCAGACCAAATGCAGACCTTTCAAACACACAGCATGACTCAGAGCATGATCTTTCTGTAGAGATAACAGAAAAGGGAGGACAACTGGTGCAAGATGAAGAAAGAGAAAAAGGAAGCATTGGAAAAGAGGTTTACTGGTCATATTTAACCATCGTGAGGCGTGGAGCTCTAATCCCCATCATACTCTTGGCACAATCATCTTTCCAAGTGTTACAGATTGCTAGTAACTACTGGATGGCATGGGCTTCACCTCCTACAAGTGAAAGCAAACAAGGATTAGGAATGAATATCATATTACTAGTTTATGTATTACTTTCCGTTGGAGGTTCATTTTGTGTATTGGTTAGAGCCATACTAGTAGCAATAACAGGACTTGCCACAGCTGAAAAGCTCTTCACAAACATGCTGCACAGTATACTCCGGGCCCCAATGGCATTCTTTGACTCAACCCCAACTGGTAGAATTTTGAACCGGGTATGTGAAATATAAGTCAGTGTTGTTGCTAGTTTAATCAATTGAAAATCACTTGTCAGTATTTAGTTAGTTTAAGTTTTATCTTTGCATCTTTTTCCATAATATTTTGAAGTTCAATTTATTATGTTGAAATGCTTTTAGTTTCCTAATAATTAACAAATAGATTTTGTTAATTTTTACAAATGAAAACATTTTGCTGAACATAGTCCTAATTTCTCAACAAAATACCAAGGCAAAAGTATAGTATTTTAAATAGAGACCCTTGTTCAATCAAAAAAAGGCTCGGAGCAAGTTCATCAAATATCTGGTCTTATAAATCAAACATGATACCTTTTGCAGGCATCCACGGACCAAAGTGTTCTGGACTTGGAAATGGCACAAAGACTAGGTTGGTGTGCTTTCTCAATAATACAAATTTTAGGCACCATAGCAGTGATGTCCCAGGTCGCATGGGAAGTGTTTGTAATCTTCATTCCAGTAATATCGATCTGCATCTGGTACCAAGTACGTAACTATCCTTCCATATATAATCCATCCAAAGCTGATAATTCTATTACAAGTTAAAAGTTTTATTTTTTACTCCTACAGCATGTGATTGCTCCATTTCATGTAATATGCAATTCTTGATAGAAAAAAGAAAACAGGAAAGGTAACCATATATTAGAAATCATTAAGAAAATGATGAAAAAGCAGGGAAATGAATATGCAATGTCCATCATCACACTTTCTGGCTACTGGTTTATTCATGAATCTGATAAAGAAAATTAACATGATTCAGCAATATTACATACCAACAGCAAGAGAACTAGCCCGCCTAGCAGGGATACAGAGAGCTCCAATTCTTCACCACTTTGCAGAATCATTAGCAGGTGCTGCTACAATTCGAGCTTTTGATCAAGAAGTTCGTTTTATTGACGCAAACCTTGAGCTTATAGATGGCCACTCAAGGCCATGGTTTCATAACATATCAGCAATGGAATGGCTTTCTTTCAGATTAAATATGTTGTCCAATTTTGTATTTGCCTTCTCACTGGTTTTGCTGGTGACCCTTCCTGAAGGAATAATCAATCCAAGTAAGTATGTAAATATGTAAGCTCACATTTCTTTATTTTGAAAAAGAAAAGGGTATCCTATTAAATCTTTAGGATGGGAGAGAAATCAATGACATACTTGAGATATACAAAACAGAGAACAAGAAAGCACAATTTCTGATTGTTAGCTTTGGTTTGTGAGGGAAGAGTGGGTAGAGAGAAAATGTAAAGAAGAAGATTTTGAAACTAATTCTCTACTAAACAGCAGATGCAAGTTCTATTTATAGGCTATAATTTGTAATGATAGCTGTTACATTTCAAAATTCAAATCTATACATCATTATAATACTAATAATCAAAAATTCAAATTTAAATCACTTGACAGCTGATTTCTGCACTCCCATTTCTGCATTTCTCTGCTGCAACATTTTGAATTTCAAATTTAAATTTTAACCAAAGTTCTAATGCTAACACTGATCTAAAACTGGACATTTTTGTTTTGCAGGCATTGCAGGATTGGCTGTAACATATGGCATAAATTTGAATGTGTTGCAAGCTTCAGTTATATGGAACATGTGCAATGCAGAAAACAAAATGATCTCGGTAGAAAGAATTCTTCAGTACTCGAACATAAAAAGTGAAGCACCCCTTATGGTTGAAGAGTGCAGACCTTCAAACAACTGGCCAGAAGTAGGAACAATAACCTTCAAAGATTTGGAGGTAAGATGAAGAACCTTCAGGAAGGTTTTAGCAGTTCAAAGAGAGAAGCAGTTTAGAAACTTTGATTATCTAATTTTCCAACCAATCAGAAGTTCTCTAATCAATAGTCCAATAATTCTGGTTATGCATCAACATTTGAAATTTAGCAGAGTTATGAATCCTATTATTAAATATCTGTCATCCGCAACACCAGAATTGTCATATATAAATTATAAACAGGATGTTCTATTCTCTCACATGCACATTTCAATCTTTTGACAGATACAGTATGCAGAACATCTGCCATCTGTTCTGAAACACATTAGCTGCACATTTCCAGGAAGGAAAAAGGTTGGTGTTGTTGGTAGGACAGGAAGTGGGAAATCAACCCTCATACAAGCCATTTTCAGAATTGTAGAAGCTAGAGAAGGAAGCATTGCAATCGATGATGTGGACATTTCCAAGTTAGGCCTTCATGACTTGAGATCAAGGCTTAGCATCATTCCACAAGATCCAACAATGTTTGAGGGAACAGTGAGAGGAAACCTTGATCCACTAGGGCAACATTCTGACCATGAAGTATGGGAGGTAATTCACATTACTGTAGCTAAGAGTGCATTCTCAGTGAGGTGTGAGAAAAGAAAAAAAACTCAACTCAAAGCCATACCAAATTTTACAATAACATGTTTGATTTTGAGTTTAATCTGACATGCTAATTACTTGATGTGATAATTCAGGCTTTAGATAAATGTCAACTGGGAGATGTGGTACGTTCAAAACATGAAAAGTTGGACACCACAGGTACAATTTATCACTTTGGATCTTTAACGTGTAACCGATTTGTATACTATTTTCAAATCAATTAAAAAAAAGGAGGTAACATGGGATCCAAATCCAATGACAGTGATTGAAAATGGAGAAAACTGGAGTGCGGGGCAGAGACAATTATTCTGCCTGGGAAGAGCCTTGCTAAAGAAATCCAGCATCCTTGTGCTGGATGAGGCAACAGCATCAATTGATTCAGCAACCGATGGGGTGATTCAGAAGATCATTAGCCAAGAGTTCAAAGATAGGACAGTGGTGACAATAGCTCACAGAATCCATACAGTTATAGACAGTGATCTAATCTTGGTTCTCAGTGATGGTAAGTCCACAGTACAGGTATATAAAATTTTGAATATGAATTGAATGCTTGAATAACACAAATTTTTGTGTCAAACAGGAAGGATTGTGGAGTACGACACACCCATGAAACTGCTCGAAAGAGAGGATTCTTTCTTCTCAAAACTCATAAAAGAGTACTCCATGAGGTCACAGAACTTCAACAGCTGAACCCAAATGAGAAAGAAACATGTTGATAGCAGACAACCGAGCGCAAAATGATTGAAATGCTCTAAATTTGGTTAGGACAGGGCATCAACTAGAGTAGCAGGCCTAGTAATAAACTTATAAGTGGTTCTAAGGAAAAGGAGGAGAGAATTTGTACTGCAAAATAAAATGAAGAAAGTGTAGGGTGAAACATTGTTATACTACTCCCTCCCTCGTTTCAATAAAAATAAATGTTGAATCCTCTTCTTTCTATTTTATTTTTTTTCTGTGAAATGATCTGACATGATTCTTAGTTAAACTTACAATTGCTGTGGAAATGGAATTCTTAAATACTTATTTAGATTCAAGCACAAATTCGACAGTCCCACAAAATTGTTTTATGCAAACATGATATGAAAAGCAAAAGATTTACCTTAATTCTTACGAGACCAGCTACAGAATCAATCAAAGTTTATTCATTTGCAGTCAAAATCTCTTGTCCTTCATTTTCCCGATATGGTAAGGCCAATTCCAGTCTCCAGACAGACAGCTGCGTGTCTTTTCTTGTTGGGCTCAAAACGTGGGTCGGGCTTCACCATTTGATATTTAGATGGATTGGAGAGTGCCCAAGGAAGGCATAATCGAATCAAAGAATGGCTGCTGCTGCTTTTCCTATGCTATCGCAACTCCGATCGAAGGTGGATGACGAAAATAATTCGAAGAGTAGTAAAGAAGAAACTAGTGGTGATTTCATTCCTAAGCGACTCGGAAGTACCCATTCTTTGCCGTACCTTTCCCTCACCAAGCCTTCTTGGGTGGTCAAAACTGAGGCACTTTCTCTGTCTCTCTCTGTATCCAGTTTAATTTCTAAGAAGACATAGTTTGAGGTTTGCAATAGCAATTGAAGGATTTTATTTTAAAAAGCTGCTAAAAAAATGTTTGTGTTGTTGCAGTCGAACGTGAGGAAGGAAATAAGGAAGAAACCCGATCCGCCATGTGTGGATTGCAAGGGCACTGGACGAGTGGATTGTCACCAATGTTGTGGAAAAGGTCTGTTGTCGCGTTGCCTCGCCTCTCTCAACTTTGATACCTTAGATAAAGTTCGCACTTTGATAATTTCTTTTTCCTTTGACATCCAACTCCCAGGCCGTACAAACTCTGTGCATTTGACGATGCTTCCAAAAGGGGAATGGCCAAAATGGTGAGGCATCAAAATATTGGTCGAAACAAAATGATTTTACTAATGATGTAAACTGAAGAGTGGCAGTTGATTTGTTCCGTTCAGGTGTAAGAGCTGCGGCGGTAGCGGGCTCAGCTACTGCTCCCGCTGCCTGGGAACAGGAGAGTATAGATATATAATGGGATTCCAATTCATGAGGAAAGACTCCGACGACAACGGTGCTGGCGGATGTCCTCATGTCAATGGACCTCCTACTCGTTCTGCAGCTAATCAACTTCTTAATGGAGACCATTTCTACTAAAACCTTCTGGTGTTTGATTCTATAAGTGCAGAATATCAATGCCAAATTTTTAGACCGAAACTCAATTTTGTTGTTGAACTTTCGATATCTCTCCAATACATTACACAATCAAAATGTTGGTCTTTAGTCTTCGCAAGATATGAAAAATGTTGCCCATACAAATAAACAAAACTTGTTCTTAATATTAATACTGTGAATACATAGGCTTCCATTGACCAGACAAATATTGAGACTGGACAAAGATCAAAGGGAACAAAAAGAGGAAACAAATAAAAATCGTACAAACCCATTTGATTGATCAAATGCCAGCCCCTAGAAATTCATTAGGAACCTTTTGTGGATTCATCCCCAGGAACGTCATCTTCATCGTGGTAGATATTCTCTGCCATTTGCCATATCTGAAGGATGTTATCTTCTGCCACACTTGCAATCACCCAATCTTCACATGGATTCCATGAAAAATCTGATATTTTACTTGTGTGGCCACCATGAATAAAAAGCAGTTCCGGAGGGCCATCTTCAGCATCTTCTGGTGTCTGTTCTTCATCAATCCTGCAAAATGTACGCCCAATTAAACAAAGGGGAAAAACAGGATGGGGACTCAGAAGTTCTCTCTTTACGACAAAAAGCGACTGCATTGGTTTTAATGCTTCCAACACTGGCTGGAAGCAATCTAACTCTGTTCTTTAAAAGCTAAGAGATATAGGCTTCATATTAATGGAGTGGAAGCAATTCCATACAAATTTATCAAATAAATCACAGTTTTATACAAATACAATGCCAAACCTGCTTAGATCCCACACCATGAGCCTTCTGCCAAGGCAGCACGAAGCTAAGATAGTTTCATTCTTGGGATTCCACCCAACTTGGAAAACTTCCTCCCTGATAACATCACATTAAAAAAATGTTGATTAAACTTAAATACCAGGATTTCGGAAAAAAAAAAAAAAGTGTGTGCACACGTCTACATGCAAGATTGTGATTAGAGGTCCAAAGGTTGTGCAGAGACTACTTACTTGTGACAGTCAAAAGTGTGAAGAGCAGTGTTGATCTTACGTATATCAAATAACTTCACAGTTTTATCAGTGGATCCCGTTGCAACAACCCATTCATTGAAAGGATTAAAAGCTAAGCAGTTAACCTACCACATACCAGTAAAAGAAATCACATAAAAAGCAACTGAAAAATCCAAGCCTGTCATATATCTAAGATAGGAAGGGATTTGGTTTTAGAATAACAATATTTACTCATTAGAACTCAACTAACAAAAAGCTTAAAGACATGAATATAGCAGAGAAATAGAATCCCTCGCAACACATCCAATGGAGACTCCAAAAATAAGAATATAAGTTAGCATGATCAGGCATCTCATTCCATGTGGAACAAGCCAGCTGACAGAAAACCAAATACGTTATTTTAGAGATGCTGTTGTCAAAAATAGTGATCAACCACAAAGAAATCCTAAGAAATACCATAATAACAGAAAATCCATGAGAAAAACTATCATTCCACATTTTGCTAAGTGATCGCAAAAAAGTTAAAGGCGATAACCTTTTTTTTTTATCAGGGAACAACTGAGATGAAAATACAAGCAAGGTGCATAAAACACCAAAAGTATCCTTGTACTGCTACACAATTAAATGAATTTGCCACAAGATTCAAACTGTAGCTTCTCCATATAGGTAACAGAGGCAGAGTTCAATCTAATTCGGAAGGAAAGATGGGACCTAAAGTGTCGAAAACAAAAAGGACATTAAAGGCGAGAACTTGTCAGACAATCTACAAAAAAAAAAAAAAAAGCCTCACTCCCAAAGTAGTTGAGATCAGCTATATTGGTCTTTCATCTTGGATATCACTCTCATCAAGTTTCATGCAAAGTACAAGTTGGAAATGATTTGAAATACTTTCTGGAAAATAATTAACATAAATTGAAAAATCATTCAATATGCAAAACTACAAAGCTGAAACATGGATAAACTAGAATCTACCACATGAATTTTTGCCTGCATCCTATCATTCTTAGCAATAAGCTCACTAAAATCTTTTGCCTTTTCACACAAGCACAATAAAACAATCTCACTATCACAAAAATAAAATCAAACATTCAGCCTCTAACATATGTGCAAACCAAGTGTTGTATGACAAACTTACCTCACTCTGGTGAGCTACAACTGATTGGACAGGCTTAGTGACTGCAGGAGTTCTGAGATCCCATATGAGCAAGTATTGATCATCCCCAACAGAGCCGAATAAGTATTCATGTCTAAGATGCCATGCTACATCTTCTACAACGCCTTCATGAACCTATTTTAGCACAAATTTGAAAGGATTCTCATCATTTTTAAAATACACAAAACTAATGCATTCAATATTTGTTTTCCCCAAAATTTTTGCTACAAATTGAAACAAAGTCGAGTCCCATTGAAATATGGTAGAATAAAAGTGAAGTACATTCCAAGGATAGACAACAGACCTTAAAAATTTGCATAGCATCAAGGGCCTTATTCTTGGGTGTCGAATTGATATCCCATAAACAAATTTGAGCATCATCAGAACCACTAAGCAAGTGTCCTTGTTTGAACTTACTCCAAGACAAACCATAACCTTCAGTGCTGTGGCCCCTCAACCTCAAATCGGGAGTACAGGCACCATCTAGAGGTGGCTTTGATGGGTGCTTGCTGTAGTCAAAGACATAAACTTCAGCACTAACAGTCTTGGTGGCAATTATAAAAGAGTTTTGAGGCATATAACGAGCCCTGTTAACTTCTCCATCGTGATTGATTTGTTGAATTATTTGAACCTTCGAAAAGACAGAAAAATTCATAAACTTAGGTTGAAAAAATAAAGTGAAAAAAAAAACAATAGGATTAAAAAAAAAAAAAAGAAAAAACCTTGCCGTTGGCGGCTCCAAAGCCACCAAAATCAGAGCGATCATCGTCGTAATGGCGGGCATCATTCTCGGCATCATCGAGGGGAAGTTGGACCTGGGCGAGCATGAGATAGTTGGGCTCGTTCTCGGAGGTGTGAGTGCCAAGAATCATCTTCTGGACGGAGTAATCCTTCCCAGGAGGCTCCTCGCGGTCGGGTAACCACTCGACCGTCAAGGAAGGCCATTCGAGAGCATGAGTAATGACCAGATCGTAAAGAAAAGGAGTGTTCTTCTTCCATATTTTATATTCCTCGTTTATCAGCCTCTCTTCTATCTCTCCCCTCATTTCTTCTTCGTCTTTCCCCATTATTATTCCTCGATGCTCTACGTTTCCATTCGATTACACCCTCCAAATTTCTCTATTTACAGAGTATGATCTAGGGTTTTAGTTGGAAAATGGTGGGAATGTGTGAATTGGATATTTCAGAAGAAGGGGACCAAAGGAATTCCCGCCAAAAGCAGAAGCAGCTTGCAATCTTATCTAATGTGCTAAGTTCCAGCAAACCCTAGTGGAAGGAGTTCTCTATCACTACGCCTAATGTTTCGCTTGCTAGTACTAAATAATTTGATTTCCCTTCGCCCCCACAACTGCAACTTAAAAGTTTTGGGAAATTGAAATTAAGTTTTTAATAAGGTAAGGGGGAAAACGAAATTGATGATTTACTTTCGATTTTATAAAAGGGTAATTATTTTTGGGTCCCTGAGTTATAGAGAAACTAACTCGTAGGTCCCTCTATTTTAGAAATTATATCATCGGGTCCCTAACTTGGTCCTTCCGTCCAATTCTGCCGTTAGTCACTTCCGTCCAATTCTGCCGTTAGTCAACGAAGAAGTCAACGTTTATTTTTTTGAATCGAATCTGTGGGTCCCACTTACTATAAAAATAAAAAGATAACGTTGGTTGGATTCGAATCCTTGACCTTTTGTATATATATATATATGTTAACCAACTGTACCAAATCAAGTTTGCGTTCTATGTTGACATGATAATGTTTTATTGTAAAAGAATAACTATTCACATTTTATCACTATAGCAATTATTTATTACTTCAATTAAAATTTTATTAAATAATTACATATTTATATTTTAATCATTCTACACAAGTCTGAAAATTAGAAAGAAAAATTTAATTTTTTCGAAAAATTAAAAAGAGTTTACAGAAAATTTAGTATTTATTTTGAGAAATTAACAAAAATTAGAAAA
>CANUEY010032547.1:0-13024 GCA_948099555.1 Croton setiger
TTTTTTTATTTTTTTTTTTTTTAAATTTAGCTGTCGGTTTTTTTTTTTTTTTTTTTTTTTTTTTTTTTTTTTTTTTTAAGAATCAGCTGTAGCTATAGTTTTACGGTTGGCTGAATCAAATGAAAGGTAAGAGGAGAATTAATTTTTAGGTTTAGTGAAACCACGTAGTTTGGGACGATTTTCGTGAACAGGCTTACCAACTTGTTCATTAACGCTCATATCAAACAATTAGTGAAATAGTTTGCAAGCTTGTATTGAATTTGAGCTTGGCTCATTTAGTAGAATAAATAAATTGGAACGAACATTTAAAGAGCCGATTTTCAAATTGTTAGGGAAGGGAACATATTGGTTCATTTGAAGTCATAAGTATAGATAAAAGACGAAAAAGTGAAATTTTGATTTAACAACCACCACAGATAAGAGAACCAGAAAACCGTAAACAGATATGAAAAAAAAAAAATTGTCCAAATGACATAAAAAACTATGCGTTCATGCTTTAATTCATGTTTGGTTTATACATTTAACTAGCATAGTATTTTTTTTTTTTTTTTTTGATATACAACTGAATCTCTATCTCAGTTTCCAGTATTATATTTATAGATAGTTCCTTATATTTTTAGCAATTCAACTTACAATTTTCTCCGTTTGGGTTTCATCCAATATGTTAAAATATTATTCTTTAAAACATACTATCTAGTACTTCAATTTTTAAGATATTATAATTTCAAATCATTCCATCTAAAAAAGACGTTATCTCTAAATAATAAAAACAAAACCATAAATTTCTTCATGTTTTACTAAGATTGTACCATTAAGTACCATCCAGGTAAGGCAAATATTGTAGTTGATGCCCTAAGTCGAAAGGGTACTAGTGCTTCAACCTATTCACAAGTGTCCTCCTTATCACTTGTGAGTGAGTTGAAGAGGATGAAAATCGATCTAGATGAGAGTTCAAATAGTGCTTTATTGGCGACCTGGAAGGTGAGACTAGTGTTAAAAGAGAGGATACAACACCAACTGAGGGATCTACAGCTTTTAAGCATCATTGACAGAGTGAAACAAGGCGAGGTGACGTCTTTTACTTTTGATAATGATGTATTGATGATGAATAACAGACTTTGTGTTCCGGATGTGGATGGTTTACGTAATGAGATACTTGATGAAGCACATCAAGTAAAAACTCATTACTAGTGGCCCAAAATGAAGAGAGATGTAGTGGAATTTGTGGCAAAATGTCTGATTTGTCAGCAAATCAAGGCTGAACACCAAGCTCTAGCAAGTAAACTTCAACCTTTGCGTAAACCTGTGTGGAAATGGAAAAATATTACTATGGACTTCGTCACTGCTTTGCTTATAACCCAAAGGAAGAATGACGTTATTTGGGTAATCGTTGATCGACTTACGAAGTCAGCTCATTTTATCTCAATCAGATGGGGTATTTCATTGGATCAGTTGGCTACTGAGTACATAAATGAGATTGTCAAACTACATAGAGTTCTCTTATCCATTGTGTCAGATAGAGATCCATGGTTTGTTTCGCAATTTTAGCAGAGTTTATAAGCAACTTTGGGGACAAAGCTACATTTTAGCACTGCTTTTCATCCTCAGATAGATAGGCAGTTAGAAAGGACCATACAGACACTCGAAGATATGTTGAGAGCATGCGTACTTGAGTTCCAAGGTTCTTGGGAAAATAACATTAGTTTGATAGAATTTGCCTACGACAACCAGTATCATAGCAGTATAGGTATGGCTCTGTATGAAACTTTATATGGAAAAAAGTGTCGAAGTCCTATATGTTGGGATGAAAAAGGGTTAAGAACGTTAGAGGGTCCAGAGTTGGTTTAGGAAACAGTGGATAAAATCAGTATAATGAAGGCAAAACTGAAAGCCGCACAAGACAGACAAAAGAGTTATACGGATCAACACAATAGAGACATGGAATATAATGTAGGAGATAAATTATTTCTTCATGTTTCATCGTGGAAAGGGATAATCAGGTTTGGGCAAAAGGGTAAATTGAGGCCCAGGTACATTCATCCATACGAGATTATTGAGAAAGTTGGTCCATTGGCTTACGGTTGACTCTACCATTAGAGTTCGTGCAGATTCACAATGTCTTTCATGTAAGCATGCTTAGAAGATACAAATCATATCCCATTCATATGATAAACGATGATCCATTTAATGTTGCAAATCTAAGTTATATAGAAGAACCAGTGAGAATCTTGGAATATGGGGTTAAATAGCTACGAAGCAAAGTGTAAATACTCGAATTTTGAGGCCCGAAAAACCATTTTTCCAGACTACAAATAGTCAAGTCAGACTGGAGTTCACCGAAAAATTACACCGGAAGTATGCTATCATGGTACTTGAAACGTCCGAAAAATTGCGAGGACCACAGAAATAGCCTCGAAAAAGTCATTGGAGTCCCGGAAGGCCCCAAAAAGTCTCTGAAACGAAAAACCATCAAAAAAGCAGAAACATGGCGCCCCTAGCTGCCCTGGAAAAGCGCCTCTTGACGTTCCGATATTTGGATTTATGTCAAAAAGTAGTGACAAAACATTTTTGGATCGCGCTACCAAAGTAGTCGGTCTTAAAAAAAATTTTAGAGTTACCACCCTTCGGGAACCAATAATTAGTTTTTAAGAAAACTAATCCAATTTTATTAAAAAATTGACTCCGTTTTGATTTTGGATAAAAGACAAGTTCTGAACCAAAAGAGTTGGGTACGCCAGCCGACAGGTCATTTCGACTGACGCTTGGAATTACCGGCCTCTAAAACCAATTTTGTTTTCCAAATTTTAAGTTAAGATTTTATTTGAAAAGCCAACTAACGATGTTCCTAATTCGGTGATTTAAGTCGTTTGCGCAAAACAAAAAACAGAAAGCGATAAAGTACGAAAAATAAATTAAAGAAAGTAAATCGTCCACCACTTAGATCTAATTATTCTTTCTCCGAAGGAGAAAATAATTACAAATTGGTCATATTAAATTACACTCTACCTGATTAATCTCCAAATTAAATCCCAAACACCCAAAAATAAGTAAATTGAAAAATTTAAAACAAACATGCAAAATTACGAAAAAGTATCTAAAATTTAAACAAATTGCAATTTAGTCCCTAGAATTTGGAAATTATCAAAACGGCCCCTAAAACATGCAATATTGTCTAAACAGTCCAAGAAACACCTAAAGCATGCAAAATTAACAATTTGAAACTAATCATGCAAAATTTTAGTTTGGTCCTTACATTTTTCTAAAATTACAAAACTGCCCCAAACATTATATTTGATTCCAGAATTGATTACTTTTATGTTATGTTATGCAAATTAACCCTAAACAAGTGACAACATACCAAACAGTCCATTACTTTTAAGAAAATAACCCTAAAGTTCTCAAATTGCACAAATGACCTATACATTATGTTTCATTCTCAAATCAGGCTTCTACCATGCTTTTCCTATTCCCAACAGCATATTAACACCCTTTATTCTATTTCAGCAATTCCAAAAAAGAGCATCTTATGCCTATAGAACCTATACAACATCTTCATTTCAGAATTTCATCAAACAGATATTAATTTCATAGTCCCAAACAAACTTATGATTAGCAACATCTAAATGCAGTAATAGTCTTCTTCATACAACAAATAACAATAACAAGTAGGCAATGTGTAAAACAGATTTCTGGACTCTGAGATGAAGATTAACATAGAACAAAATATATGACTGCAAATTTTTTTGACAGTAACATGCATAATAACCAAAATCAGAATGACAACAATTTCATCATATTTCTTAAACAAATTGCAAGGGTAGAATAAACTTGATTAGGAGTAGAAATCTCTACTAAGTAGTAACCAAACTTTATGATCTTCTTCATCAAGTTGTAAGCATATACAGAAATGTAACTGTATTGGACTATTTGGTCATTTATGTTGGAATAACACAAATGTTCTTATTCTACATTTAACATTAACCTATTGTTGACGCTTGATTTTTGCCCTAAAAATAACCGATGATGATAATGTCCAAGCTCGATGAAATTTCCAGAATTTCGAAGCAGCTCAGTTCTTCTTTCTCTTCAAAAATATTTAAATGTTTTTAATTCCAAAAATTTTCTTCTTCAAAAAAAAAATTTATTAAGTAGGTGTTGAATTTTAAGTTTTATAGTGTCAAAAAAAAATTATTAGTTTTAATTTTAGATTTTAAATTTTTTTTGGATTCTATTTTATTTATTTTATTTTATTTTGGCTTTAATGTTGGCTTTAGAGAGTTTGTTTTAATTAAAAAAAAGAAGAAGAAGTGAATCTAAAAAATAATAATATTTAAAGGAATTTGGAGAGAAAATAAATCGAGGGTGTAATTGAAAAGAATTAGAAAATTGGGGAGATTTGAAGGAAGGAAGGACGAGATTGAAAGAAGGAAGAAAGAATGGGGGTAAAACAGAAAACAAAAAAAAATTAAAAAAGACACGACGCCATTTTGGACTATGGTAAAGCAAAAACAAAAAAAGAAAAAAGAACAGAACAGAATCGTGGAATAGATGAGAGAAAAACAGAAACGAAGCTGACGAGAAAGATGAAATCGAAATCCCTAGAATTAGGGATTTCGTGCAATCGTGGCGAGATTGGAGGAAGAGAAGATCGTGGAAGAACGGCTTCAGTTTTCTGGAGGAGGATAAAAGCAAGAGGCCTCAGTGGAAAAAGGGTTGGGGGGAGAGAGAGAGGGTTTTCAAAAAAAAAAAAAAGAAATTGTAAGCTTGAGTTTTTCAATTAGAAAAGGAGGGACTCGAAATTGCTTTAGAATTGAGGGATTTCAGTTAGGGTTTTTGTTTTCTTTTTCGTTTCAATCTCAAAACTGTAAAGAAAGATTGTTGCTGTAAGGGAATTCTGGAAACGATTGGAAGAAAATCTGAGGGGGGAACGAAAACCATTTATGTTTCTTCCTGTCTTTCTTATTTTGATTTTTGACGAAGAGGAATTGTATTTGTTGAGGAGCTCTGGAATTTTCTGAATAAGCAATCTGAGGTACTCTTCTTTTTTTAAAAAAGTTTGTTTATTTCGACTTGAATCGCTTGTTTGACTTCCGGAATAATTCTGGATTTTGATTGAATGTGCGTAGTTTATTCTGGGTTTTGATCGATTGTGCACAGTTTGATTTCTGGTCATTTCTGTTTTATAATTCTTTGTTTCCGCTAGCTTTGAATTTCATTATCGTTTCTGTTTAAATAGCCTGCCTTGTACGATGTGAATTCTAGCATGATAGGGCAGCTAATCCAGTAGGGTCAGTTAGAGGATCTTGTGTTGAACGAAGAAAACATCATGCTTGCATACTGGTTCTGTTTTTTTTTTTTGTGCTTTTTAAATACTGTTGCAATCATTATACAACCCTTACATGTTTGTTAGGACAGCCCCTTTGAAAAGGAAATCTGGTAGCCAATAGTGTGTTATCTCCCTTCTGGATAGCTGTCCTCTTAAAATGCATTTGAATGATGCTTGGTTATAATTGCTGCTTAATGACGTTTGTTGTAATTGATTTTACATTGTTTGATTCTTAAATTATGTTGTCAAGCATGTTGTTTTTGACCTGCATCCTGTCTATCAATGACGAGGCTGGTTTGTGTGGTGGGATATTCTGGTATCCCTCGTCGTAAGCTGTGGAAGGTAGTTTTTCATTCAATCAATGGGCTATTATCCTCTGTAGTTTACCTTGTTTCTGTTTATGCACGTTTCTGTCCAACTTACCTCTGTTACTGCTTTTGATTAACATGTCTTTGTTGTTGTTTGAGACGTCAAATTGTTTATTCTTCTTGGAACTAGGCTATTGTAAAGTTGGGTTCATTACTTGGGGAGTAGTCTGCATCTAGCAATTGTTGTGTATCATTTTCTGCTTCTGTCTATTGCATTCTGAATAAGGCATGTCTGCGTTTCTGGAATTGCTCTTAGTCTGATTATTATTCGTATGTTACATTGGCATTTAAAGGAGCGTGTTTTTTAAGGCACAACAGAATGCTCCCGCTGTAGGAAATGCACTATGAACAGTATGTTGCCTTGGCATCTAGGGGTCCTGTTGTTTGCATCGAGACTGTATCATATGGTTGTCAATTTTTTTTTATATTCTGCCCTTGATGATTGCTTGATTAAGTTCTGTAGTTGATGATCCAGAGTTGTTCTAGACAGGTTTAATTATTTGTTTTCGGACGTGAATAATAGAGTCTTAGGAGTCTTCATTGTTTGAACCATTATTTTATTTGCGTCGAGCTTTCCGCTTCTGGTTCATTGTTTAAGTTGATGACTCCATTTGCGTAATTCAGTTTGCATACGTTCCTGCATGCAGTCATTATTGAAGCCAGCAATTTTGCATGACCCTAGAATTCATCCCATCATGATTAGAGTTCCTAATAGGAACTGACTGCGTCCAGAAGTATGCTACTGAAATCATGCCCATTTTGCATGCTTTTCATTAGCGTGATAGTTAACCTATGCCCCTGTGTGTTCAGTTCATTCACCTTGCCTACAATTTATCATGCTGCAAGTTAATCTATTCACCTGCATGTTGAATTTCTTTATTTTATTTTAAGTTAATCTACAAACGCTTGTCATCTTTGCAAAGAACTGTTTAAGTGTTGTTAAGTCTACTCCTGCTTATTGAAATTGAAAACATGCCTTAGACTTTTAGGTGAACCCAAGTTGCAAGACGAAACTAGTTGAACCCGGAAAATTTAATTTGGCATTTAAATAATTGCAGACTGTTCTGGACTATTCCGTGTTAGATTGTGCATGATTCGTTAATTGTTGTCGCGATTGACATATTTTATGACGATTTGAACAATTTTTCTATTTTGGGGCAGTTTTGCAATTTGTGAAAATTAGAGGACTAAATGGCAGTTTTGCAAAACTCGCGTATAAATGTTAATTTTTGCATGCTTAAATGACTATTTATTTAGTTCAACTGATTTTATGGTTTGAATGACCGGTTTACAGTCAGAGACTAATTTGCCATTTTCCGAATTTTGGAGGACTGTTTTATAATTTTCTATTAAATGCTTAATTTTCTTTTTGGGGTTTGGTTTAATTTTAGGTACAATGTAATTAATAGGAATCCGGTTTTGTAATTAGTTGTAGGATTTATTTTTCGCACTTTATTCTTTTCCGCAATTTATTTTTCTCGCTTTCTGCTATGTGTGTGTGCGAACGATTTTAATCACCGCTTAGGAACATCGCTTAGTTGTTCTTCAAAAAATAATCAAACTTAACTTAAACTTTGGAAAACGGATTTTGGTTCGAGAGGCCGGTAAATCCGGGCGTTAGTCGAAATGAAATTTCGGCTAACGTACCCAACCCTCTTACTCGGAATTTTTGGTTCAGACCTTGTTTTATCCAAAATAAAAACGGAGCCAACTTTTCATAAATAAAATTTAGGCTTTCATAAAACTAAAACTGGTTCCTGAATGGGTGGCGACTCAAATTATTTTTAAAACCGACTAGTTCGGCACCGATCCGCAAAATCATTTTATCACCACTTTTTGGAAAAAATCCAAAACGAACATCATCACCTATGAAGATAAACATTGAACTCAAAACAGAAAGGTCAAAAGGTGAACATATAATCTAGAAAGCATTTTATAATACCAGTACTGCACCATAACCAATTACAACAGAATGCAGTGAAATCAATAGCAACAACATCATCTCAATCTTTTCTGATTTCAATAGACAACCACAACAACAAATATCATTGTCAACTTATCCTAGATTATAAACCTAGACTCACTAAAAACAATATTGATTCAAAACAGAAAAACTAGAATGCAACCAAGGAGTAAATAATGATGTGCAACATAGATGACCTTAACACAGAATATCAATAAGTAACATGAATGAATGAACCTGTCTGTGATCTATTTCATGGAGGGATTTATAAAGATAAATTTGAGGTAAAATGAGATGCAAGATGTTGATATGTAACCAGATAACAAAATAAGCATCTAGATGGAGTAATAAGCACAGAAACATGTAAGCAAACAACAATAAGGGAATCAAACTCTCAAAGGACTGGATTAAACCATGACAGCAATAGCAAAAATAACAAGGAAAAGAGTGTAACACCTCTTACTATACTTTTATGCCATAAAACATGCCATTTTTTTAAACATATATAACATACGTCACATGTTGCTATCTCTGTTTTAATCTCTATAACATACATATAACAATCCCATATCAATCATATAAACATCTTTTCTCTTTAACCTACTCAGGGTTAATCTGGTCATTCTCTGTACTATAGGCATATAAAAGTATAACATACTTTACATATATCAAAACATGGATATAACAGCAGTTTATCCAAAAGGCTATATGAAATAGCACCACATATTTACATGCCAAAACTGGATATAATTATGCATACAACACAAAGGATAAAACAAACTATATGCAACATATACAATATAAACTATGAGAGGAGAGAGGCCTAGATTCCAGTTCGACCGACCTGTGCATAGACGAGTGAAGCCTCAGTACTTCACTCGGACTGCTGACCTGAAACATATATTGCGATTTGGTGAGTCGCATACTCAGCAAGTGTAAACCACATTTAAGCAATATTAGCATATAAGGCAATATAATCAAAACATATCAATAAAACCATCTTTATCATACAAATCACCTCTATCATATAATCATCTCTATCATATAAATCATCTCTATCATATAATCATCTCTGTCATATAAATCATCTCTATCATATAATCATCTCTGTCATATAAAATGCTATGTGTCATGTTTTCTCTGTTCTTTAGTTGTGATTTATCGGCCAAGTGTTGCCTCGGGAATTTCACCTCTGTCAGTTCTCTAGCTGGATCTAGCAAATGAGGAAGACCGGAATATCGTCGGCCAAACCTCTCTCTGTAAGATCCGAAGATCATCTCTGTAAGATCTGAAGATCATCTTTGTAACATATAGGACCCGTAGGTCTTTCTATATCATATAAGCCCGTAGGCCTCTCTGTAAAAACCCGTAGGTTTTTCTCTGGTGAAATTTGCAAACACTGGTTTCGATAATCACAACGCCTGTAATTATGTCCTGTGGAAATGCATTTATGCAATATATACATTTCATAGCAATATCTCTCATATAAGCATATAGCCGGATTTCAGTACCGGTAAAAATAACATATATATCTCTATATCAGATCAAATAACTCAACTGGTCGGATTTCAGTACCGACTCAGGAACCACAAACAATTCAATTTATATAACAAATATCTCTGGTTGACCGGGCTTCAATACCGGTCCAACAATTCAATATAGCATATAAAGCAATACCACAAGTCAATTATCTAAGTAAGTGGTTTAACACTTACCATACTGCTGTGACCTCGGTGGGGCCTCGGGCTGCTTACCCCGTACCGCTCTCGAACTCGATACTCCTATAATGCATAACATAGCAACCATGTTCAACAAATCAACTCTGTAACCCATATAAGCTATGATGCATGCTTTAATATTTAATTCTCTGCTTTAATTGAGTTTTAATTTCAATCTGAATAATTTTCTATAATTTAAAACTCAATCTCTAAAAATCTCTGCTTTAATATCATTTAATGTCAATATAAAAATAATTGACAATCTCTATTTATCATATAATAATTATAATTAAACATAATTATAATTATTAAAACCATTTATAAACTTTAAATAAACTCTTTAAAATAAATTCACAATTCAAAATCTCTAAATAAACATTTAAATCTCTAATTAAAATATTTAAATCTCTAATTTCATACTTAAAACAGCCTTAAAATAAATTTCTGACGTCAAAAACGGATTCAGGACGTCGAAATTAGGCTGGAAGGGCTAAAATATAATTTATAAAAGTCTCTGGGTAAAAAATATAAACATTTATAAGTTCAGGGGTCAATCTGTAATTAAAAATATTTGCAAAATTGCCCTAAAGGACTAAATTGAAATGCGGCAGAAACGTCAGGGGTCAAAACATAAATATATCGAAGTTTAGGTGCTAGGCGCGTGTTTTGGCTCAAAACGCAGCCACATGTGCCGTTTCACTAAAGAACCCTTCTGCCTAAAATGCAGCCTTCTGCTGCCGTTTAGGACGCTGCCTATAGGATCAAAACACGGACCCTTCCTGCGTTTTGATCATCCTCAACCTCCAGCTGCCTAAAACTCACCCGAAAACACAAACTCTCAAGCCTACTTCTAGGCAACCGTACGTCCACCTCCGGCCACCTTCCGGCAAGCTAAGACTACCAATCTCTTCCCCTACACACCCTCTATTTAATCATCGGAGCCAAAAACCCAAAAGCTTTCTGGATCGAAAGATATAATCACCTAAAGTTGGCTTCCCACACTGATTTTTACCCAGAACCAGAAACTGCTTGTTTTTCTCTCAACTTCCGATGATCGTTACGACCACCTCCGACTGTTTTCCGGTGAACTAAAACCACAGAACTCTTCTCTTACACACCTTCTACAAACCCATCAAAGCCAAATCTTCCCATGCACTCTCAAACAAAAATTACGAAGGCTCAAAGTACCCTTCGTGAACACAGCCTAAAACTCAGAATTTGCCCAAAAACTTATTTTCTTCCTTCCTTTGAAACCAGCCCTTCTCTTCCCTTTTTCTCTCTTCTAATCAACTAAAATCCATCCCATAAACACAATAAGCACACTGAATTGAAACTTTCTCGTGGATTTCTTCTCTTTCCCTTTTCTCTCTCCTTTTCTCTTTCTTTCTTACTTTCTTTCTCTTCTTTCACGTTCTCATCTTTTTCCTCTAACTCCTACAGCAATCCTAAACACTTTTCCACCTCTTCCCTTTATCCCAGACGTGCCAACAACAACTCATAGCCAACAGCTACTTGTTTTTCTCAATTATCACAAAAATATCCCTTTTTCCCTTAAACTTAAACCTTAAGTTAACATTTCTTCTCTTCTTTACATTTCCTCTAATTTCAGCCACAAAACATGTCCAGCACCAGCTTAAAATTTGTTTTTGGTGTCAAAATAAATAGTATAACACGTGTATGAAGTTTCGTAAAAATTGGGATCCGAAAATTTGTCGCAGTTCGATCAGTGCCCTAAACCGAGCCGAAACCTCTACGATTTTCACGGAACCGTAACCGTACGACGTCGTCGTATAATTTTGGTCCCAAAACTCTTTAAATCATGTATGGAAACATATAAAATCATATCAAATTCATTTACTTTAAAATATTGCGCGTTTTCGATATTTTTCGATTGCACGAGCCAAAAACTCTAATTGGCTCCGTTTATGTCTTTCGACGACAAACGAACTTAAAAACTCTCTTGTTTATCATTTTTAACTCACATATTAACATTTCCCAAATCATATATTTCATGTAAATGTCATATATCATATCAAACTCTAATGCATTTTAAATAAAAATGCATAAAATGCATGTAATGACGTCAAAATGACGTATGACTCTGGTCGGGGGTGTCACAAAGAGGGAGCTGAACATGATGAAAATCATATGCAGTTTATTATTTTGAGTAGCAGCAAATCTGTTATTTCATTCATTCTATTTATCCCAAACAAGTAATGGGTTAAACAAAACCTTCCATAGGTAATATGTAAATAGTTACAATAAACATTGATCATACAAATCAATTTCAGAAAGAAAAACATAACTATTTGAGCAATGAACATACTGCAATATTTAAGGCTAAGAATCAAAACAGAAACAGAAATTAAGAAGAGGAGATCTCAACAATTTTAAGCAAACACTTGACTAGATTTATGAACATAAGCAGCAGACAAATAAAGCTAAATGAAACTTGACAATTGCTATAATGCATAAGCTCAACAAAATAAGATTGATTAACACTGAAAGAGAAACAACATTTGAAAACAGAAACAACCAAATGCAGTATCAAACAACAATATCACAAACTAGACAATGTCCATGACCTCAGCAGATTAATCTTGTAACATCCTCTCTTATATCCCTATGTCATAAAAAATGCCTTTTTTTTATAACATAATAATTCCTTTTAATCTTGATAAAACATTAAGCATACCTGTTGACGCTCAATTTGTGCACCCCAAAAATAATCGAGGATGTTAAGAGCTCCAGGCTCGAAATTTCCAGAATTCCTGCTCAGCTCGATTTTCCTCTTTTCCAAAATATTTTCCTAATATGTTAATCCTTGATGTGTTTTAATGAATTCTCAAAATTTCCTTTTAGTTGCAAAAATATATATATGTTTGTCAATGTATTTTCATTTTTCAAAGTTGCAAAAAGAAAAAAGAAGAAAAAGAAGAAAAAAAGAATTTAAAAAGAATGATTGTGATTTTAATCTTAAAAAGCAATTTTAAGATTAAAATGGCAAATGTTTATATTTTATTTGTGTTTTCGATTTTTAATCGAAGTATGTTTTATGTTTAATTAATTTGGAAAATTAATTAGAATGGATTAATTGAGAAAATTTGGAGAAAATTAAGAAAAAGGATTAAATTGAAAAGAATTAAAAGAAAAAGGGAAAAAAACTGGAGAGAGGGGCCCTGAACAAAATCGAGAGAAAATTGTAAGCTTTCAGTTTTCAATTAGGGTTTTTAGAAGCTTTCTGTAATCAGAATTAGAAAATTAGGGTTTTTCTTTTATTTCCTGTACTGTCCAGAAACCCCTTCTTCGAAATCAATTCGAACTTTGGGGGATTTCTGTTTTGAAAATTCTGTTTTCGTTTTCTATTTTCGATCGTTGTTCTTGGACGAAGAAGAAAGGATTCTGGACATTAAAATTGCAAATTGAAGCTGTATCTGAGGTACCCCTAATTTAAAAGCTTTCTATTTCTGCTTTATTTTGAATATGAATAATGTAATCTGGAATCCTAATTAAATGCTTGTTCTTATTTATTCCTGTGATGATAATGAAACCTGTTTCGATCAGTTTGTTGCATGAATAATGATGTGTTTGTTCCTTTTCTGTTCATGTTGTAGAATTCTTTTTAAGAGCATGCTTCTATTGTTTCTGA
>CANUEY010032569.1:0-15628 GCA_948099555.1 Croton setiger
ATAATGATAACTCATTCTTCCTTTTTCACATTTTCTCAAATTCTGCCACCAATTCAAGTCTAACACTAGCTTAAAATTCATTTTTGGTGTTAAAATAAATAGTATAACACATGTATGAAGTTTTGTAAAAATCGGAATCCGAAAATTTGTCGCTGTTCGATCGGTGCACTAAACCGAACCGAAACCTCGACGATTTTCACGGAACTAAAACCGTACGACGTCGTCGTATAATTTTGGTCTCAAAACTCTTTAAATCATGTATGGAAATATATTAAATCCAGATTTCGGCATTTTCCGATCGCGAGGGTCCAAAAACCCTAATTAGCTCCGTTTGTGCCTTTCGACGATAAACGAACTTAAACATATTTTGTTCAACATCTCTAATTCATTTATTTTCATTTCCAAATCATTTAATTCATCTTCATGTCATATATCAAATCAACTATAATGCATTTTAATAAAAAAATGCACAAAATGCATGAAATGACGTCAAAATGACGTAGGACTTAGGTCGGGGGTGTCACACGCTCTCCTCTCCCTTCTTGGCTATGGTGATTCTTCATCTCAAAGGCAATTCTTTACTACTTTCTGCATTTCATTTCTGTGATAACTTGCATTGCATACATAATCATATATAAAAAAATAAGTCTAAATCAAGCCGAAGGAGCAGATGCCGACTACCTCAAGTATATTTCGAAACTTATCTCTTTGATTACATTCTCTTTTATCACATCATATATCATGCACACATGACATATTGCATCTCATAAACTCACATTTTTTGCTAAAAATACCGTTATCGTCACTTGTTTTGGCCGTCGCGCCACCTAAATCAAATCTTTCGACCACAGTGCTGCACCAATCAATTTTTTGGCTACAACGCCTAAATAATCAATCTCTTTTGGCCGCAGTGCCACACTGCAAATCACATTTTGGCCCCAAGGCCTGACAAATCACTTTTCCCTAGCAGAAACACATAAAGAACACATTTTTTGCCAAAAGGCCTAAAAATCAATCTTCCCCAGTGGAAATCCAACAAAATCACACTTTTGACCACGGAAGTCATAAAACTCCTTTTTTGGTCACTAGACCAACAAAATCACACTTTTGACCACGGAAGTCATAAAACTCCTTTTTCAGTCACTAGACCAATAAAATTCCATTTTTGACTCCGGAAGTCATAAAACTCCATTTTCGGTCACTAGACCAATAAACGCACACTTTTTTGACCACGGAAGTCAAAAAAGTCCTTTTTCGGCCACTAGGCCTGAATTTCACACATCTCGACCACGGACGTCGATAAACTCTATTTTCGATCACGGACGTCGATAAACTCCTTTTCGGCCACTAGGCCTACATTTCGACCATGGATGTCGATAAACTCCTTTTTTGGCCGCTAGGCCTAAAATCACTTTCACACACTCATAGCATGCATACATGCATACACCTCCCTTCATCGCCTTTAAATAGGCAATTTGAACTACATTGACCTTGATCTCTTATTCAAACGAGAGTGTGTAGGCATATTCGAGATATAACCTCGAATAGCAGGTCTCTCTACTCCCAATCATTTCCAAATATCCATTCTTGCATAACATTTATTTAGAAGAAAGATCATTGGATGTGAATGCATGACATAACCTCTGAATCTACCTCGGGTTCGAAGACTAGTGTATTTCATTCATTGGGGCGATTAACCTAGAAATAGATTAATTGCAAAATGGAGTCACTAGGGGTTCTTTCTTAATTTTTCCCCTTCAACAAAATAAATTAAGTGGCGAATCTACACACACACTTCACCCCAAGTGAACAACTCCGGTCAACCGACTTCCCTCTCGGATCGGTCTGGCAGCTCAGAGGACTTCCGGTAATGCTTCACAATCTGGCGACTCCGTTGGGGAAAACCTTGACTAAAGTCAAGTGTGGGTCACTATTGCATTCATATCATTGCATTTTTCTTCTTCTAACATCCTTTTGCAGGAAATAAGAGCTCTTTCCTAAAGAAGCTTTGAAGAAGATTTGAACTTATAAAAAAAATATAAACTGCATTTGCATTTGATGTGCATAGTTTTCAAAAATTGATGATGATGATGATGATGATGATGAGTTTTTCAAAAAATCATAAAAAATGAATTTCTTCTCTCTCTATAAAACTTCTTGTGAGTCGGGATAGCGAGTAGCGCTTGATGGGCACATCTCCTTAATGATGTCCACGGACAGCGAAAGTGTCCCACCTTGGTGTCGAAAATCACTTTTAATCCTTTTAGTGGTGGCCCAAGAGTAAGTCGTACTGCTGGAACCACGCGAAACTCTCTGTTTCACATGTGGCGAGGTATATCCTTACTCTAGGCATTCAAGGGTCCCTATTAGCCACTCAGTTTTCTCATTCAAATTACAACCTTCCCCTTAGGATACCCTTGATCAGACCTTTGCATTCATCCCATGACATTAAAATGAATTATGGTGTGATAGATGTATGCATTCATGCATTCATACTATACATACCACCTATAAATAGGGGGGAATAAAAAAAGAGAGGTAAAACCAAAAGAGTAAAAAAAATAAGAAAGAAAGGAAGGAAAGAATAAGGAATGGAATAGGAATGAAACATTTAAGACTAATGCCATACTTGGATAAAGAGTCTACCCACACCTTTATCTTATACCTTTACCATACCCTACACAAAGAAAGACCTAATCCTTTTTTCCTTTATCCATTCAGGTACTTACTCTACAAGTGCCAACACATATTCCCGAGACACTAACAAGTCCTACACCTTTTCCAATGGCCTTCTTAGATGATATTAGAGCCCTGTTGAAGGAACAAGATGATGAGATTAATGCTCAAATGGAAGTCAGAATGGAAGCTTGGATTACTGAAGCCCTAGGAAACCAGAAAGCTGCTTTACTGTCTGAATTAGGAATTGGGGCAAAAAGAGCCTCAACTTCCGGAAAAGAACCTGTTGCCACTACCTCAGTCATCAATCTGGAGGACTAACCCTCTAAGACCCTTGAATTAGAGTCCCAAAAGATGAAAGAAAAACTTGAGGCTCTGGAAAGGTCAATCACTACCCTAAAAACTCACAAAGAACTCATGGACATGGACTCATTGTATTTGTTTCCTGATGCCCGATTGCCCACTAAATTTAAGATGCCCAATATGGACAAGTTTGATGGGACTTCTTGCCCTAAGACTCACTTGAAAATGTATATGGGAGCCTTAAACCCTTTTGGCTTTAGTACCAAGCTCCTAGCTCAACTCTTCCAACAATCCCTCACTGGTGCTGCCTTAAGATGGTTCGTAACCTTGGACAGATCCAAGATCAAAACCTGGGAGGACATTTGCAATGACTTCAATACCCAATACAGTTATAACATTGAGGTGGATGTAACCCGAAGGGAACTTGAAACCACCAAGCAAAAGAACAATGAACCCTTTTCTCCGTTCCTTACGAGATGGAGGGTAAAAGCCGCCCAAATGATTAACCGACCTTCAGAACAAGAACGGGTGGACATAATCATTAAAAACCTACTCCCTGTTACCAATCCCAACTTCAAACCCAATATTTACCTACTTTTCAGTAACTTATTGCTACTGCCACCAAGGTGGAAGACCTTATTCAGTTGGGTCAACTCAAAGATGACTCAACTAGGTACAAGAAACCAAATCCTACTGGACCAAACAAAGTAAATGAAGTGGCCAGTATTACTCCAACCAACCCTTTGAACCTAAGCAATAACCAACCCAGAAGAAACTATACCTATATCGGGATGCCAATCACTTTAGTTTTCCGAGAAGCAGTAAAGGTCGGATACCTCAAACCATTAGAGGCTGTTGACGCTCGATTTTTGACCCCCAAAATCTAAAAGAGAAGTGTTTAAGGAAAAGAAAATACATTTATTTTATTTTTAATTTCTCCTTATTTTGTAAGAAATTGAGGGGAAAAAAAGAAGAAAAATATTAAAAGAAGAAGAGATAAAAAATAATAGAAGAGAGAAAAGAAGAAAAAAAAGGAAAAAGAGAAAAATAAAAAAAATGTGAAAGAAAATGAAAGAAATGGAGAAATTTGGAAGAAAATAGAAGAAAATGTGGAATTTGGAAGAAAATAAAAGGAAAAGGATGTAATTGAAAGAAATTGGAAGTAGATAGGAAGATTTGAGGGAAGGAATGGCGAAATTGAAGGAAGGAAGAAAGAATAAGAGGGCCAAAAAGAAAATAAAGGAGAGGAAGAGAAAGGAAATAAAATTGAATCAAACCAGAATTGGTTTAATTCAAAATTCGGTTCCCTTGGTTTCAGCCGCTTAAAACGACGCTGTTTCATTAAATAATGAAACTGCGCCGTTTCATTAAAACCAAAACGCAGCATACAAGCCTAAAACGATGTCGTTTTGAGGCCAGGAAAAACAAAAAAAATAAAAGAAAGGAAAAGAAACAGAAGCCTGGCAACAGATGAACACGTTGAGAGAATGAACGAGGAATACAGAGGCAGAGATGAAGAGGAGATCGAAAACGTGAGGCAAAAAGGGATCGAAGAGGCAGAGACGTCTGCGAATAGGAGATCGAAGAAATAGGAAGCAATATTGGTGTTGGAGACGAAGTCTAGGGAGAGGCCACTGCCTACAAGAAGGAGGAGAAGGCTTCGAACCGGGGGGATTTTCCAGAGTCGAGGGTTCTAGAAACCTAATCGAAAGAGGGAGGAACATTCAAAAAATTGTAAGCTCTTAGATTTGGGATTTAGGGTTTTAATTTTTTAGTTTCACAAAATTGAAAGGTTAGGGTTTCTTTCGTAAAATTGGGGAAAACGATTGAGAGTTATAGTTCCTGCTTCAAAATAAATTTGAGGCCAGGAACGATTTAACAGGAAGGGATGAATCATTCTGAGAGGGGTGAGTTTTGAAATTCTGTGTTGTAAATTTTGTAAAGATTTCTGGAAACATTGTCATTTGATGCTGGAAATTGAAATCGATGCTTGAATTGAGGTATTTATAATTTCATTCCGCTTTTAATTTTCTTAAATTTAGAATATAAAGATTCGTTTGTGTACCAGTTTGAGCTTGGTTCTGCTTGTTTGTTTGATTCTTGTGATCAATTGCATTTATATCTATGTTTTTGCTTGTTGTTTATCATTCTAATTGGTTAAATTTATTAAATCCACCGAGTGGAAATCTGCATCTCCCATTTGTACTTGCCTAAACAGTTTCCTTTTGGTTTCGAATCAGAGTTATATTATCCATTCCTCGTTTTGGTTTACTGTATTTATTTGAATTAAAGCTTTGAGTGTTGAAATGATATAGTCTAGGCTTGTTCACTTGCTTAATATTTTGTGAACATTATATAAATGTTGTTTGATTTCTGTGATGATCTTTGAGCCACCGGTAATTCATGTTCTGATGATAGGCTGGACATAATAAGTGGGATAGGGAACTAGTCTAAAAAACTGCCATTGCTGCTTTGAGTACAATAAGTGGGGTAGTATGTGTATGTTGACCTTAAGTGTTGGCACCGCTGCTTTGAGTTTCTGGTTTAAATACAAAAGTGTTTTATTCTATTGTTGCAAATGTAGTAAAGGATAATTGCTGTCGTGACTGGTTTGTTGTCCAGGAGTCAGGTTCTGCAAGAAAGTAAGCTTGGTTGGTTAAGTCTCATTGTTAAGGGAAAACTGTTTGTGCCACCATTTTGATAGCTGCAGTTGTTACTTGTTTAGGTAAAATGGTTGTAACATGCATGTTGTCATTCTGCTCATTCTGGTTCGTTTTGCAAGTAGGTGGGTCACCAGTAACAGCTTCATGTTCCTTTGCTATGTATGCTGTGTTTATTTACTTTCATCTCATCTTCAATGAAGAATTAGTTTATTCCCCAATCTTGCTGCTCAGATTAACTGTTTGTTAAATGTTGCTCTGTTGCTTAAACATTTCCTATTTAAACCACTCTGGACTCGAAATTAACACAGGGGCAGTTTCGTAATTTTTGAAAAGTTTTGAGGACCAAACTGTAATTTCCCATAAATAGTTCCGAAATGTTAATTTTGCATGCTATTTTTACTTCCTGGACTGATTTGGACAAAAATGCATGTTTATGGGCTATCTTGGTAATTTTTAAAGTTTTAGGGACTAAATTGTAATTTGTCAAAACCTAGGGACCATTTTGTAATTTTGCATGATTTGAGTCTTTTGGCAATTTTAGTTTAATTATGGATTGTCTTTGCTGTTATTAATTGTTATGATACTGTTTGGAGCTTTTCAAGATTCAGGGACCTTTTTGTAATTTTCCAAAACTTCAGGGATTTTTCGGTAATTTTGCAACAATGCTTTAAATGCTTATTTTATATGATTTCGGGGTGTTCAGGATTAATTTGGGGATTTATTTGGGTAGAATATAATTTAATAGGACTGTTTTGTAATTATTTTCTCCTAAATGGAGAAAGAATAATTAGGTTAGATGTGAATGATTTATTTTTCCGCACTTTTATTTCTGCAGTTTATTATTTTCATGATTCAAATGGTTTTCACAATTGACCGGAAAATGCCAATTAGGAACATCGCTATATTTAATCACGACACGACTTTTCTTTTAAAATAAACTTAAATTTTGAAAACTAAATAAACTAAGAGGTCGGTTTCTGCCAGGCGGCGATTTAAGTAAAACTTAAATAGTCGTACCTTACCCCCTTACCCGAATCTCTGAAAATTTTGACCAGTGCTTTTAAATTAAAACGGAGTCATTTTTCTTAAAAGTAAAATTGGTGTTCCGAAAGCGGGTGGCAACTCTAAAATCTTTTTTTTAAGACCGACTAGTTCGGCACGCGCATCTAAAAATGTTTTATCACCATCTTTTTGATAATAATTCAAAACGAACAACAACAGAGGCAAGGCCACCACCCAACCCATTACCCCTCAACTACAAAACCAATGAATACTGTGAATTCCACCAAGGAAATGGGCATAAAACCGAAGCTTGTTGGACCCTTAAGAGGCGGATTCAAGACTTGGTTGACAACGGGTCAATTATACCCAAAACTAAACCAAACATCAATACCAACCCTTTGCCCAACCATGGGGTAAATACCATAACAACTCAAGGGGAATTGTTTGATCCTTTCAAGATTTTCCTAGAAATGAACAATATTTGTGTCTTGAATCTGAATGACTTGTCTGAAGAAGTGGATGCCATAACCCAAAGTGGAAGGCAATATGAACCCCTTATTTTGGATAAAGTATCGGACCCACCAAGAGAAGGAACCCTTGAACCAAAAGAGGACTCAGTCCTAACCCAAATAAAGAAAACCTAAGCAAGAGTATCCATATGGAAACTTTTAGCTTCATCTTTCCCTCACCGCCAAGCTCTTTGCAAGGCGCTAAGCCAACACCAAACATCGGTTGAAGTAAGTCCGGAAACACTTGTGGCTACTTTAACCCAAGCTTCTAAAACACAAAATATTGGATTCTCAGATGAAGACCTACCAGAAAATAAGGGAAACCATAATGAAGCCATATACATCACAGTCCAAACCAGAGACAAAACTGTGCCCATGGAGCTCATTGATAATGGGTCAGCTCTAAATGTATGCCTTTTGAGAGTAGCTACCTGTTTGGGTCTGGAGGTCTCCGATTTTACACCTTCTGACCACTCACTGATGACGGTCAAACCCGATTCCGGACTTTCCAGTTTTTTGAAACCGAAAAGATAAAAATTAGCGTTTTAAAGAGAAAAAATTTTTTTTGGGCTTGATGTCGAACTAGTTGGTCTTAAAAACTGTTTTTCCAGTCGCCACCCTTCGGGAACCGATTTTATTTAAGAAAAACCAAAATTTAATTTGTGAAAAATTTGACTCCGTTTTGTTTTGGATAAAGTAGGTCCGAAACCAAAAAATTCTGAGTAAAAGGGTTGGGTACGTTAGCTGAAATTTCATTTCGACTAACGCCCGGATATACCGGCCTCTCAAACCAAAAACCGTTTTCCAAGTTTTAAGTCAAGTTTAATTATTTTTCTAAAAAGCAACTAAGCGATGTTCCTAAACGGTGATTAATAACGTTCGTGTACATGTGAATACTCGAATTTTGAGGCCCGAAAAATCATTTTCCGTAGACCGCGAATAGTCGCGCCAGACCGGACTTTTTCGTAAAACAGCACCGGAAGCATGCCTTCATGGTATTTGAAATGTCCTGGATTTTACGAACGTCACAAAAATGCCCTCGGAATAGCCATCGGAGTCCCGGAACATCCCGAAAAGGCTCCGAAATGAAAAACGCGCAAGTTATGGAGGGAAGGCAGCCCTGGCCGCCTAAGGAAGGCGCCCCGGCCGCCCTCTGGAGGCAGCCCAGGCCGCCCTCCAAGGCAACCCTGGCCGCCCTTCAAGGCAGCCCGGGCCGCCCTCGACAGCAGCCCGGGCCGCCCTCTATTGACTTTTGGCCGAATTTCAACTATAAATACCCCCTAAAACCATCATTTTCTTCCACCTTGAGCTGTGTTGACATCCACTCTCTTCTCCCTTCTTGCCTATGGTGATTCTTCATCTCAAAGGCAATTCTTTACTGCTTTTTGCATTGCATCTCTTTGATAACTTGCATTTGCATACATTAATCATATAAAAATAAGTCCAAATCAAGTTGAAGCTAAGGAGCGGAAGTCAATTGTCACAGGTATACTCCAAAACTCTTTCTATTTGATTTAATCCTCTCATATTGCATCCTGCATCATGCATACATATCATTCTGCATCTCACGCATACACGTTTTGGCAAAATATGCTGTTATAATCACTTATTTTGGCCACCGCGCCACCAAAATTAAGACTTTCGGCCACAGCGCCGCTAAAATCACTTTTGGCTATAATTCCTAAAACATACACATTTTTTGCCGCCGCGCCATACCAAAAATCACATTTTGGCCCCAAGGCCTGACAAACCTCTTTTCCCCAACGAAAACACACTTTTGGCCAAAAGGCTTAAAAATCATTATTCCCCAGCGGAAATCCAACAAAATCACACTTTTGACCTTGGAAGTCATAAAACTCCTTTTTTCGATCCCCAGACCAACAAAAACACAATTTTGACCACGAAAGTCATAAAACTCCTTTTTCGACCACTAGGCCTAAGTTTCACACTTTTCAACCTTAGACGTCGATAAACTCCATTTTTGACAACGGACATCAATAAAATCCTCTTTTGACCTCGGACGTCAATAAACTCTTTTATCGCCTTAACCTGTTTTCGAACCGAAAACGAAACGAAAACTTGCAAAACCCTTTTGCGCATAAAAGGAACCGACCGCCGGCGGTTCGCAAAATCGGACCGTCGACAGTCACCTCTACTCATAAGGTTCCTTTCTGGTATCAAACATATTGAAATTGCATTTCAGGTTTAGGTCAAATCCTTACAATGCATTCCATTAGATCTTTGAGAAATCTTCTTCTGATTGTTATAGTATCATCTGCTGTCTTTTGGTAATTCTGCCTGTTTCAAAAAGACATCACAGTCTGTCATGCATTGCATAGTTGCATCTTTGTTTCTTCATTTTCCTTATTTAGTTTATCTCCATGGATCGGAAATTATTGTTGTAATGTATGAAATGTTAGATAGTTCTTGGAACTTGACATACCTGCTGTCCAATGTGATCGGTTGCTTCACATTTCATTGTTCACATGCTTTCCAAATCTGCTTTGAGTCGCTTTTTGTTATCTTCGATTGTCATTGTCATCTTCTACTTGTTAAATCTTTAATTTTTGTCGATCCCAGCTTATTCTCAAATTGTATTTCATTCTGTTGCAATAGTCACAACTCCATGAGTGTATGTTGTCCAGTTTGATGTATTTTTATGCTCTATATGTTCATCATTGCATTTGGCACCATTGTTAGCAGTAGAATCACATGATTAGGATCAGCACAACAAGTCATTCCACTGCATCATTGATGATTCTTGTAAGGTTCTGTAGTATTTCCTTTCTGTTTGGTCAAGGCTACCAATCATTGCATCATTGATTTCCATACTTTCTGCTCGTAGTCAGGATCTCTTAAAATTATTGATTAATATTTTGATTGCTGCTGTGCTAAATGCAAGCAGATTGTTTGATGAGTTTCCAATCAGTTGAGTTACTATTTATGCTGAATAGGTTATGTGGTTTAAGGCAAATCTGTTTAGGATTAGTAAGCAGAATGTATTCATGTTTGTTTTTATTGCATTAAGGTCAATTTGCATTCCTTTCATCACTGTTGCAAAACTGAGTTGTCATGTGTCATTAAGTCTGTCTTTCTGGAATGTGGTTGGGTTCTTCATTGCTGTCTTAGTTGTACATGCTGTTGAATATCAGAATTTAAAAGTGGCTAAGCAATTGTCATAGATCAATTGGGACAGGAATATTTTTTTGGTTGGATTGCTACCTATATCCATTGCCTGTTTTGTTAATCATCCAAATTCATGCTTTCTGTTGGAATGACCTTTGTTATGTGGGTGCTATGTTAGTTGGCCTGTATGGTCTTCTAGACTGTTTCTTCATTGCATGAAGTTCATGTATGAAAATATAGAGCAGTAGTTTATCATGCTAGGCAAACTGTTGTGAATGAAAAATATGTCATTATTTCGGTTTTATCAAATCTGACATCTCAGATTGTTATTATTTCCCTAGCATGTTACCAAATCTTGCTCACCATTCTGTTTTGAGCCATTCATTAAATATTCCAGCATTTCTGTTTTGAATATGAAGAAATAAACATGCTATAGTTATGTAGAGGTGGTATGTTTAGGTGCTGGTTCTTCTGTTAGTAATCTTGCCTGAGTTGAATCAATGATCTTGCATGGTTGAATGTGTTAGCATGCTGAGTAAAGGATGAGCAGATTACATGAATTGATGCGATTGAAAACAGTATTGAATGTCATTTGTGAAAATGAGTTGTCTGATGACATGTTACAGTTTCCTGGATTGATTAATCTGATTAAGGAAAATGATCAATGATAGGAAAACTGATTTAAATGCAAAATGTGTGAACTACTTGTGCAGACTTGACAATTATGGTGACTGTTTTTGGAACTTTCTGAGATTTATTAGCTTGTGCGACAGAATTGTGACTGTTTGAGTTAGTTTTCATAATACGGCAATTATAAATCAGTTCTGGAATCAAAAATGAAATTAGGGGCAGAAATGTAATTATATTAAAATTAAGGGATTAAATTGTAATTTGACATGTTTTATTTTCAAGTATGAGATTTGCATGATTTGTGGACTGCTTGACTGAATTTACATGTTTTATGGTGATTTAAGTGATTCTTCCAATTTAGGGCAAAATTGCAAATTTTCAAAAGTTATGGGCTAAAACACAATTTTCCTATTTTTGCTTATTTGTTGTTGTTTTGAATGCTTGAATGATTGTTGGTTTTATTTGGCATGTTTTATAGTTTGAATGGATGGATTTCCTTTATTTTAGACCTTATTGTTATTTTTATAATGTTGTGGACCATTTTTGTAATTTTCCATTTTAATGTTTGTTTTTGTTAATTTATGGGTTTTGGGTTTAAATTTGGGAACTTTAAGGGTAAAATGTAATTAATAGGAATTCGGTTTTGTAATTAGTTGTTTAGACTTTTTATTTTCCGCAAAATTTACTTTCCGCAATTTTACCGCTTTCTCGTTGTGTTTGCTCAAACTTTAGTAATCACTGCTTAGGAACATCGTTTAGTATTTTTTGAAAATTAAATAATTGACTTGACTTAATTAGAAAACAATTTTTGGTTTGAGAGACCGGTTTTATACCGGGCGTTAGTCGAAATGTAATTTCGGCTAACGTACCCAACCCTCTTACCCAAATCTTTGGTTGTGATCATATGTCTTATCCTAATAAAAAAACGGAGTCAACTTTTCTTTCAAAAATTAATTTGGTTTTTCTAAAACCGGTATCCCGACAGGTGGTGACTCTAAAAGCAAATTTTAAGACTGACTAGTTCGGCAAACATCCAAAAATATTTTGTCACTTGCTTTTCAAAAATCAAAATTTTATTTTTTCGGTTTTCTTTAAAATCGAAAAAGTCAGCCACGAGTTGAGACATCATCACAGGGGTTTCTGGGTAGAAGGCTTCTGTTGAGGGGTTGGAGAAGGACCAAAACGGCACAGGAGGCGTGTGTTTTGGGGTCCTGCGCGAGACACAGGCGTGAGGCTGCGGGTGAGATCAAAATGCATGCAGATTCCGCGTTTTGATCCCTGCGAGGCGCGCGATGCTAAACGACACAGAGGCGTGCGTTTTAGAGATTTTTGTTGTTCTGGTGTCTGGATTTCAGTATAACCTCATTTTAACCCCTGAACTTTATTTATTTATGCATTTCAGTCCTTCAGATTGAATTTTAATATGTTTTCAATTTAGTCCAACAGAATTTAATTATGGAAATTGCAATTTGACCCCTATAGTTACTGTTTTGTTACAAATTAGCCCTTCTGGGCAAAAATTTATATTTTTTGTAAATTGCATTTTAGTCCCTCAATTTTTAATAATTGCACTTTTGACCCGGAAACTTTTATAAAATATGTTTTAGCCCTTCCAACCTAATTTCGACGTCCTGAATCCGTTTTTGACGTCAGAAATTCATTTTGAGATCGTTTTGAGGCTGAAAATTCAGATTTAAATGTTTGGTTAAAGAATTTAAATATGAAATTGGTTTTAATTATTTATATGATTTATTTAAACTTGAATTTGGTTTTAATAATTATAATTATTCTTAATTATAATTATTATATGAAAAATTGAGTTTTATAATATGTTTAATTATGATATGAAATAAGTTTTGAATTGGCAATTTTATGGATTTAATTTTAAACAGAAATAACACAGAGATTAATTATGAAATCATGCATCATAACATATATGGATTTCTGATTTGGTTAATTGAACATCATTGCTATGTTATGCATTATAGGCGCATCGAGTTCTCGAGCGGCGCGGGGTAAGGAACCTGAGGGCCACCCGAGTTCACAGCAGTGATGTAAGTGCTAAGACCACTTACTTATATGTGTTTGATATGAATTTTGTGATATTGCCAAGCATGTTATATAGAGATATAATGTAACATCCTCTACTTATGCTCTTACGTCACAAAACATGCTATATATATATTTTTTAAAAACTTAGCATAAATCACATGTTGCTATCTTTGATTAATTTCAGACATATACCATATACATATCAAACATATACAACATCCGATAACTTCACTCATTTAACATATCTCAGGTTAACTGGTCATTTTTTGTACTATAGGCATATATCAACATAGCATGCTTTACATATATCAAAACATATATCATACGCCATAAAAGTATGTCTATACTATGATTCTCCACAGAGATGTACTATATGAGCAACATAGACATTTAAGCACTTTTATTCTCATTTTTCCCTAAGTCCGATTCAAACATTAACATACATATAACCAAGGCATGAACCAATATCAAACATAACATTTTACAACCGATAACCTATTTATCCTAAAGCTTTAATAACAGAACATGTGACTTATAAACATAATCAAAACATGTAACACCGCTATACTATATGTAATGCAACGATGTTCATCATGCATATGTCATGCTATACCTTATCTACTATCATTTATATATATACTTTCAGATACGAGCATTATTAATAAATTACAAACCATATGACAAACAACATTTATATGATAAGATGATACTAATAATGAAATGTGAGTGAGATAGATCCTAAGCTTCGGCTGACCGACCCAGAGGTAGGATGACTTGACTGAGGCTGTCAGTTGCTCCAAGTGAATCCTGGAATCATGTAAAGGCAATTTAATGAGTTGCTAACTCAGTAAGTGCAACTATGCCATGTAATAAAGCAATAATATCATAAATGCATAAGGTTAAACAAAACCTGTCATAGGCACTCATATTTCAGAACTCCTCTTATCCAGATAACCACAGATACTAACATCTGTGTTACTTTACATATTTATATATAAGTCCATACTCAATTATATGGAAGTATAAACATAGCATATAAGGCAATATAATCAAATCATATCAATAAATCCATCTTTATAATATAAATCATCTCTGTCAAATATTCATTTCTGTTATATACCCATCTTTGTTATATAAATAACATTGTCATATAAACAATTCTGTCATATAAACACTTTTATCATATAGACATCTCTGTCAAATATTCATCTCTGTTATATAACCATCTCTGCTATATAAACAACATTTTCATATAAACAATTCCGTCATATAAACACTTTTATCATATAGACATCTCTGTCAAATATTCATCTCTGTTATATAACCATCTTTGTTATATAAACAACATTGTCATATAAACAATTCTGTCATATAAACACTTTTATCACATAGACATATCTGTATGCATAAAATGCTATATGTCATTTTTTTTCCTTTTGTTAATTAGTTGTGATTAACGACTCAGTGTTGCCCCGAGAATTTCACCTATATCAATACACGAGCTGGATCCAGCAGATGAGGGAGACCCGGAATGCTGTCGGTCAAACCACTCACCAAAGCAATATGAGGAAGATCGGAATTAACCTTCAGCCAAACCTCTCTCTGTAACAATATGAGGAAGACCGAAATTAACATTCGGCCAAACCTCTCACTAGATCCGAAGATCATCACGGGATATAGGACCCCCAGGTCTTTCTATATCAAATAAGCCCGTAGGCATCACGGTAAAAACCCGTAGGTTTTACCTGGTGAAATTGCATACACTAGCCTCGGTAATCACAACACCTGTAATTATGTCCTGTGAAATGCATTTATGCAATATGTACATTTCATTTCAATATCTCTCATATAATCATATAGCCGGATTTCAGTACCGGTGGAAAATCATATACATTTCTATCCAGATCAAACAACTCAACTGGTCGGATTTCAGTACCAACTCAGGAACCACAAACAAATCAGATCATATAGCACATATCTCAGGTTGACCGGGATTCATACCGGTTCAAACAAATCAATATAATCATCTCAATTCACTTTTCATGTATCACAGTTGACTGGCTTTAATACCATTCCAAATCATTCAATAAAACATATCATCTCTTTCCTATATAACAAATATGACCGGGCTTGATTACCGGTCTAACAGTTCAAATAAACTATAACATCTCTTTTCCATATATCAAAGATGACCGGGCTTCAATACCGGTCCAAACAGTTTATATATAGCATATATAGCAATATCACATGTCAATTCTCTAAGTAAGTGGTTTAACACTTACCTTACTGCTGTGAGTTCGGTTGGGTCTCGGGTAATTCACCCCGCCCTGCTCGAGAACTCGATGTGCTTATAATGCATAACATAGCAATGATGTTCAAATCATCAATTCAGAAACCCATATATGCTATGATGCATGATTTCATATTTAATCTCTGTGTTATCTTTAATTAGACTTTAATCCATATATTTCCAATTTAAAACTTATTTCATAACATAATAACATATTTATAAAATCTCAATTTTCAATATAATAATTATAATTAAGAGTAATTATAATTATTAAAACCAATTCCAAGTTTAAATAAACCATATAAATAATTAAATCCAATTTCATATTTAAATTCTTTAGCTAAACACTTTAAATCTGAATTTTCAGCCTTAAAACA